>KI915044.1:11662571-11687231 GCA_000473445.2 Anopheles farauti
CCATTTCGTTTGTATCTGAAAGAATTCGGAATGATTTCAGAACCGTTATGGAAATATTTCGACAAGCGTTACGGAATTGTTTCACTTGTAACACGTTTCATTTTCACGTAACGCGTCGCACAATTACTGCTGCTTGCCATTATATGGGGAACTCTCTATGACTACGCATAGCGGTCGCTGAGCGGTTGCATAGCTGATTTTGGTTGATTGGGTACCTACAGGAATTATCACTTCATTTTGAATACCATATGTTATTTATTACATATATACGCCAAATTTAATTTAAAAAATTCAACTTCGGGGTTGCAAAAGACCAATAAATTAGTTATTTCACTACCAACTATTTGGTAAAATTACACCAAATATTACGTTTTCAACAATTATGGAACTTTCAGGGTCTAATTTCGTAACCTTATTCGTGTGTTTGTTTTGTTTGTTTTCTGAATTTGACGTTCGCTCAGACTAGTTGGGTTGTTCCTCTCGTTTACTGTCATGCGTGCTCCTTGCGTACTTCGTCCACAACTTGATAAACATTTTTATGTCTTTGGCGTATATACTCAACTGTTCGCATAAAAAGCGAAAGATTGCTGACGGGAAAGGAAAAACATTCGCCACTCACGAACTTCCACAGTTTATTTACCTCAGCTGAACCGTTTGATCTCGTGAAATTGTCCGTTCTAAAAGTGTGTTCGTGCGTCCGCTATAGTGCTAATTTACTCGTCCGATAACACTGCAGTGTTTCAGGGAAGGTTCTGTTGTCTTTTTTTGTTGTTTGGCCTTCATTTGCGTTGAGAAACATACAGTGCAAAGGTCGAAAATCCGTTCTTCCGTAGCATAATTACACCACTAATTGTGATTCGAAGTGAAAGATTCGACATAGGGAGGTGTGAATCGCGCAGTTTGGGGTAATACAAACAAGAGAAAATAGATAAGGTGCGATGGATCGATTGGGAAGTGCAATATTTTAATGAAGCCGCAGAAGAATTGAGAATATGATTTTGAAACAAAAGCAACAACATCGTCTGACTACAATCTGAACCGTGTAGGGTGTTGCTCAAGTTGTTTGCAGTGATTGTGAAATAAAGCACGATTTTTCCCAAAATGAACGAGTAAAACTCCACACCTAGTGGGTTCAATTCGATTACCTGGCAATACGCGAAAAACAGTAGAGGGGTCAGAAATTTCCAAAACCATAAGATTTCAGCCCAAGCCCAGCCAGTGCTTATAAGATTTCAGCCCAAAACGAAAGATCAAACAAAGGAAGTTACCTACAGAAACTAGGTGAAAGGCGTGTTGTGTCCTTAGAGTGCAATAGATCGATCAGAACGGAAAAGAGACTATTAGGGGTTTCGATAAATGGAGAAATCATCGGATGAAGGCGGCCGGAGCAACCGTAGCAGAAAAAGTTACTGATACAAAGGTATAGCTTCTATATTGTCATCAATGTTTGACTCATAACGTTAAGACAATCCAGAGCTACTGAATTAGTTGTTTTTTCAGATAACGTAGCGTTAGATCAACGACCACCTACTCGTTTACTGATACTGATTTCTGAATGTCTTTCTTTCGTCATAGAATCACACAATGGTGCACAGTGGTGTGTTCGTATCGCACTATCTGCTGCGGCCATTACCATCTGTCGTTGTCGTCGTTACTACCGCTGCTGCAACCATTGCAACCGTGCTGGAACGAAGCAGCAGCTCGTCGGCACCACCGTTGCTACGGTACCCATCTTTCGTTAAATCGTCAATCGAACCAAAGCCTTCTCTGTCGTCGTGTTCGTTGTCGTCCATCGATTTGCTGCTCCAGCCAAATCTTGTGTCAATTCCTACTGTCTTGGGTGGACAGTTATATAGTGCGCAGGAAGAAGCCGCCTGGAAGCAGGGTAGCCTCAGGTCCTGTCGATCAGCTGCGTTACGGATAATTTCGTCTGCAACGAAGAAAATTGCCCAGAGGCCTGCCTGGATTGTTTAGAAGCACGATCGACGTGGTGGTCCACCATACTGCCTTGATGGTCTTTAGTTGTTGAGCAGCTTTCGTTTCCAGTGGCGGTTCCAGGCATCTGTATCACATTTACACCGAACTGTCTGTAGTGTCTTGTAACGCGTAGCGCATCGTTCATACTTTCCCCATCACCATCAGCTATCCACCTTTTTAATATATTTCATGTATGCATCATCATTTTAGGATACCGCAACGATTGACACATCCAAAAAAGAGTTACATAGTAGTGTCCCGTTGTAGGAGGGACCAGCACAGAAAAAACCATTGCACCTGTATCTAGTAAACACCGCGAAATACTCCAGCAATGATGTACTATGGCAGGGACGGTAGCAGTGGTGGCGGTCTCTCGGAGTTGGACACGATAGCGAACGTGATCGGGCTGAGGGGCGTGGGCACTTCCTCACTGCGCACCTTCGTCGAGATGTGGTATCACATCTTTCTATGGGCGCTGTTTTCGTCCATCTTCGTCCACACGTGTGCCGCCGTCATCGCTTTCGTGACGTTACGGAAGCACAAGTTTGGGCGTTTTTTTTCGATTTTCATTTTCGTGATGGGCGTCCTGTCGCCGGCGACCGGTGGCGTCGTAAGCAGTACCGTGATTGCCTTCGTACACCGGGCCTCCAATTTTCAGATGTCTCCGATCGCGGCCATGATCTGGGGCGTCGGTCAGACGATTGTGTCCGCTTGCTTCGGATTCACGCGTATCCTGGCTACACTGTAAGGAACTGCCCGCCATCTACCTGCTGGCCTAACCTCTGTCTGGTTCCATTTGTGCAAATTCATACTTCCGTTTATCGTTCAGTCAGTCTTTTTACTCTGTCTGTGTACATCCTCTTGGATGAATGTTTTGTTTTTTTTTTTGCAGATATCCGTGCGTTGGATCTGATTGTGATATAGAATGCATAGTTGGTATGGTGGAGTTAGGATTAGAGATACTCACGATACAGAGGGAACGGAAGGACACATATTTTTTTTTCGTTCTCGTAAAGAAGTATGCAGGTGGTGGCGGTCATACAACACTAAAGTAAATAGTAGCTGTTAGACGAACGCATCGCAATCTACTACATTAGGGACTCGACATACAAGGACAGGGCAGGCAAACGATACACATCACAACACATCACAGAAAAGGGGGAGAAATAGAAATCATAAAACAGAATGCTTTCTGCGTGTGATGAGCTTAGGTAAAAAATTAAAGGAACCAACACGACGCTACCAGCGTGATATGAAAACATGTAGGTTTGTGTAGTATGGGTTTAGAGGATGTTTTGTTCTTTTGTTTGTTTGTTTTACTTTCTCATGCTACGAACTCCCAACAAAGACAAAAACCCCGATTGAAGTTGGCAGTAGGTCATTCAGAGATATAGCACGTAAGGAAAATGCATTCATGTTTGGAAGAACACTGTGATGATTTTCGTCCCTAGATCCGATCTAAATAACCGGGAAACTAAAAATGCGAGCAAATGGGCCATTACTTCACTTACAGTGAATTGGCAACATTTGCTCTCCTCTGAACTGAGTGACCAGCGAACGAACAGGAACGATCGGAACCTTAATCGGCTTGTACATGTATGTCCCTCTTTAAGCGTGTGTTATTGTGCGTATTTATGTAATGCTTTCGGAGCGGCTTCGGAAACTATAGAAATCATTACAGAATAGTGACAATTACACTAGTATCAATGAAACGAATCGAGTAAATAGTGATCCTCAATATCGTAAGTCACTTGCTAGATAATATAACTACCAATCATTTACGCCGAAGTAAACAATGCTCTATGATTGGCGGGATTGTATTAAAGGACAGGTTTATTTTAAACTACGATTTGTTAACATCCTTTGTGACTCGCAATTTCCGAGGATTGTAAACAGCAACGAAAAAAAAAGACCGGTATCGTTCTATAAAATTCTACTACCAAAGATGGAACGAAATAATATACCACATCACCCACGGGCCGGTGCGTATCGGTTCATTTTAACCCAAAAAAGTTATATATTCTGCTGGTGCGCCATGCTAACAATGGCAACATATGCTTTAATTTGTGCTTCGGTGCCGCCATATTCCGTTAGACAACCATCACACTGGCGTTGGTGAATCACCGCGATAAACCACGTTCACGGCCAGCGTGATGTTTCGTGTTTTGGTCACATTATTATTACTTGACGATAATGATATACGATGCAATACTTGTTTTGTATATTTTGTGTAGCGTCTGCTGTTTCTATACTATAAGACGTTAGTTTAAAATCATAGTCACGCTTCAGAGTTTTATTTTACTAACGATTCATTTGCCTAGATTTCCTTTAATCATACTTTCCATGAGATGCAGGGTAGAGATAATGGAATATTAAGTAATTATCTGCGGCAAAACGGATGTTGCAAATGAACAAATATGAAAATAAACTGAATCAATTCAAGAACAATAAGACATATAAACAAGTGTACCTTAATGTATTTGGTATTAGCATCATGTTAGTGATTTCAGGCAGTTGAATCCACACCGCAATTACAAATCGACTTTTTACAAATGTAAACCATGCAGCCAAACCATCTTTCACACGCAGCATCTAACATTTTGAACCAACTCATTAACTTTCAGCAATCAAGTTATAAAATCATTTCAAATTTTGAACGTAATGTAGGTGCCACAAATATCGTATCATCATCCTTAGTGTTGGGTAAAGTGCGTTTGTTCGCACTGTTCGCACAGCACACCTAGCTGTACGAGCCGCACAGCACACCTTCGCCCTGTTGGCGCACTTTTCGCACTTTTAGCTCTTTCCACACAGTGCGCGAACTTTTCGCCTTTTTCGCACTTTCCGCACTTTCCGCACTTTTTTGCACTTTCCGCACAGTGCGCGCATTCCAATAATTAAATAGATATCTTCAATATTATTTCACTTAAATCAAACTAAATCTGAAACATAATTCGCTTTTTTGGTTTTTGTGCATGGCTCCAATCTGAACATATGCGACCCATTGCTATACTTTTCACAGTCGAATTATGGTTATTAAGGTAATAATTATTGAAAGATTGATAATAATATAGTTGCTAAATAGATGTATAACTACTCGTTGGTATTATTTACATACTCACCTGGTACATACTTACCTAGTAATTAGGTGAAAAGGTAAATTTAGGATCTAAGATCTGTTTTATGCCGGTATTACCAAGTTGTTTATTCTGGTTTTGCTGCGAAAATTAAGGCATATTTGCTGTTATGTACGAGTTTGGCTTTATATGACGAGTGCATTCAGGTTCAAACAGTCAAATCTTTCATTCCTTAATTCAGTCCCTCTTGCTATGGAGTGGATGATTATATTGTGCGCAATCGGTATGATACAGATTGCGGGTGAGCGTTGTTTTTTTATATTATGTCGCCTCTTCCATTCGATGCCTAACAATACGCGTTGCTTTTGTAGTCATATTTAATCTTAAATGATTCGTATTACAGTATTTTCAAAGGGTAACATAAATGAAACATATTTTGACTACATAAAGCCATTAGTTTAACATTATTTAAAGAGAATATACTTACCTTATAGCTAAATTGTAAGCTGTTACTTACCTTGTTACTTACATCATGCTTCTCTTTACTCCACGAAGTAGTCGACAATATTGTTAATCCATCTGTGGTTATAACCACTGTGGGCTTAAGCCAAGTGCCATCAACATCGCCACCACCACATAACACAGCAAACCGTCCTTTCAGGGCGACAAATTATTTTCTCAAAAGAATACAATAATACACTTCCATAACGCTCTATGCTCGGTTCGAAAAGCGAAAGATACATGTGTAAAATAAAATACAACAATAATAAAAACACACACACGCTACGTTCCAATATAGAGGCATCTGTAAAATAAAATACAACACAGGCACACATACGCCCCAGAAGTACAGGTACGTTATTGGAAATTTCGTATTGATAATGCCTGTATCATCCCGTACCAAAATTAATTATATGTCTTTGAAATGAAAATGTACCTAAACACGCACTCACTGCAAGCATGGTAAAGAATTGAAGAAAAAGTAGATTTTAAACCGTCCTTCCTCTTTGTCCTTCTAATCGTATCGCGGTGATGTGAGCGTTCGGGACATTGGAGTGGGGAAAAAAATATTGCAAATGTACAACGGTACGCTCGACGCATGAAAACGAAGGATGAAAAAAAATGCCACACGTTCTCGAGGAACACCTTCAGCACACCACGTGTTTCCTCGTAGATCAGGCCGGAGATACGCTTCACACCGCCACGGTGCGCCAGACAACGGATGACCGGCTTCGTGATGCCCTGGATGTTACCGCACAGCACCTTCCGGTGACGCTTGGCTACTCATTTGCCCAGTCCTTTACCTCCTTTTCAGCGGCCGGTCACATCCTACAACGGATTATACTCTAGATTTCTGTCCGATTTTAAATGGCCATCGGGTGCTGTAACAATCTTGGTTGTGTACTATCTCACCTGTACACATATTGGCTATTCAAACGTCAAACATTATTCTGCTGTTGTCATATAGACCAATCATAAACAACGTGCTCGCGCTCTTCGCAACCGAATTGGATATTTTTGCTTTTTCTCCAAACGTAACATAATATTACCACAAACATGTACCTAATGTACGATTTGAATGAAAATGGCGAACGCCTATACACCCTGAAGGTGAGCAGATGGAATTGTAAAGAACATTCAGCGCGATCCTAACCTAAACGTTTCCCTCATACAGAAACACAACGCCGCTGGTACACCGACCCAATCGGCACATCCGGCAAGGTTTTCTCCGGAGGATAAATACTCCCGCTATCGTATCATCATCAAGAAACGTTTCGGATTGTTGCTGACACAGAAACCGGAACCCATCTACTGAGCACCTTTTACCCACACGGATTTATATTAATCATTTGAAATAAAGTTTAAAATGTAAGATGTATATTTTCTAGTAAAGCATTTGCTATGTTTTAGTTCTTATTATTAGTTTAGTTTTCTGCTCAAACCGACCGAATAGTCGTACAGTTTGGTATTTGTGAATTCCCCTCGCATATCGAGCATATAGTAAAGCGCGCGGTTCTTGATCTTGATGGGTACGGTGACGCGAGCCGCCTCTCTGGACTCTTGAGCGGAAATATACCTCAGTGGGACGTCCATGATTCGATTCGTTCCAAACGGAGCGTACGTCACCACGCTAACCTTGTCACCGCCCTTCCGCAACACTAAATAGCGAACGGAGCGTAACGTGAACATCCACGAAGCAAACAGCACTCCGTATCCTAAATTTAAGAAAAATCGTGTTTAAACGCTTCTGGTGTACAGTGAGATAATCATTGGACATACCTATGCAAAAGCACATGATCGCAATGCTATTGCGATACTTATTTTCACCCAAGTTTATTCTTTTATACCACGGTAGGTCTTCTTTGCCATCCTCTTGCACAGGAGCATCTTTAAGCGTAGTGTACGAAAAGTGACAGAGATAGCCCCAGAACAGAAACTGGGATACCGCAAATATATTTAACACCTTGAAAAAACGAGGATTTTCATACTTGAACAGCATCACATCTTTGGGGATTTTAGTATTAACATCGTACACCCGGCTAGCCGGTATTTGAGTAGATTGCCATCGACGGCATACTGTCGCTTGAATACCGTTCGCGGGCTTCGTCCACGTAGTTCGGAGGTTCGTCAGAATTTTTCCACTATTCGCTCCGATCGAAGATAAAAGCCTTAGAATCATTTTTTCTTTAGGAAGATTCTCGATTTACTATATTTTAAGTTACCTAACTTCATAGCGTGAACTAGAAGTTTGTTTATGCTTCATATACATCTCAAGCGTCAAGAAAGGGTTTATGACTTTGGTCTTGACTTAGGACAAGTTGAGGACATTTATCATAATTATTTGACTCATACAAAGTTTTTCTTATAAAAATATATTTTTAAAGCCTTTTCCTTTTATTCCGTGTCATTATAACAAAATAAGAAAAGATCTTAACTATAAAGTAAGTGCGTGAATATTTTCGAGCAGTATTTTTTTTCACCCATCAAAACATACATTTAGTAACAGTCGTGTTACAAAGGTAAGCTATAAATGAAATGAATGAATATTATAAAATTAGCGATTATTGCATTTAGTTCAAATTCCTGCGCAAAGAGATGTAGGCTATAAGGACTTGAGCTATCACTGATGAATAACTGAAATGAAAAGAACACTGCTCGAAAAATGAGAAGAATGCATTCATTTTACTTTGAAATTGTATTTGCAAGTTTGTATGGTACCAATGATCTCTAAACAATAACAACCATGTTTTTTTTATAAATTATTAAAATAGTCTGTAAAATTTTTTTCTTTTTCTACATTTTTCACCTCACAAACCTGGAATTTTGAATATTATGTCACAACTCTCACAAGGATTGTACAATGTACGTAAAACATTTGATCATATTTCACTCGTCGATCGATAAAGAAGAGCGATGCAAGCAAATTTGTATTTTATTCTGAAAGCAAACTAAACTGAGTCGCTGCTATGATATTGCATATCACATCATATAACTAAGAACTTTATATACGGCCCTTAAGTAAGCTGATATAATAAAGTTATACAAAACAGAGTGAACAATAAAAAAAAAGATAATGCAAAATTACACAATGCTTGAAACGTATAAGCAGAGTAAACAGGAGAAAGGGAGAAAGAAGAGAGAGAGAGAAAGAGAGTTAGAAAGATATAGGGAGAGAGGAAAGCGAGATAAAGAGAAAAAATGAGAAAGGGCGATAGAATGGATTGAAGGCGATAGGAGAAAATGAAGATAAATAAAAATAGTTTATAATTTACCTAGTTTCAAAAACCTTACATATCACAAAAACGATCATTCGACATTATCATATGTTCAACAATGGTGCGAGAAAAGAGATGCAAAATGTATATCTACCTCTTTTCGTTAGTATTTCTGTAGCCTTCGTTCAGTGCGGACGTGTGTGAATAGCGCTAGTTGTAGCTTGGATGTTTTTGTAAGGTTAGTAGTTAAAACATGTGTTATAACATAATACGATTAGTGTATCGCAACTTTGAGATAATTGTTTAATACTTAATACTTGTATTAAATGTCATACTTTATTATGAATAATATAAATATGAATAATCATTATCAATATATATGTATATGTTTGCATATGTATGTATAAATATATATAAATGTACATATATTACATATTTAAACTGCTGTACATGCATTATATTAAATATATTATGCAAATTTAGTAACGTATTAAAAAAATTACAGAAAACTTGTACCTTTCGAATTATTATCTAAATCATTATTGGGATAATGTAATGGCAGCTAACATTCAGTAAGTAAATTATGGTTATCTTATATAAGCTGGATTACATTTAACTAATACAACTACAAGTTAGCTGTGTCACAAGATGGCGTTCGGCAAATACAAACATGCTTAGAAACGCGCATAGTTGTGTGTGTGAGGTGGATAACTCCATATTACAGTGAACCAACGCGCGAGCAATATTAGTGCTTGTGAGCGCGATTGCTACAAAAAAAGGGTACACACACCTACTGTACCGACCACTATCTCTCTCTTTCTCTCTAGTATCAGTGAGGGACAAGAAGTATGAGACTAGTTGGCATTAATCCTCAAGTTTTGTGAAATTTAATTGTAGTATAACATATTTAATAGTCCTGCTGAAATATGATATGGAGCTGGATCATTCTACACAGTTCTAATATTGCTATAACGCGATGAAGTATAGCACAGTAAGCGATTTCATCACACGCCTGCTTGACCGGATGAACGACGCTGAGTTGGTGTTATATCTTTCTCAGTCGAAATTCGACGGCAATGGGCTTAACATATATTTTTGCCCTATAAAAATTGTTGATATACGTAATTTAGATACTAAGATGTCAATTTATGCTATTATCATTTTGAGATATTTTGGCCATTATGAAATTTTCCATCTGAGGTACTGCCGTGATATATGCATATAGAATACAATACTTTTCCTTACAGTCTGGACTGTTTTCTTGCTATTTGAAGTGCCGTGTGTATATTCTTATTGTTTGTATGCATATATAGTTGAGTCATTATTTTGTGATATATTAAGGCTCATAGGTTTGCTGAAGAACACATTTCTTAAAATTAGATAGAAAAGCATTTCGACTCGATCGTTCTATTTTTGCTGTGAATTCGTTACAATGAGGTATTTCGCACATTGGGACAAAGTTAACTATGTGTTAGTGCTATGTTCGCATCATCTTAATAAGAGGTTTTTTATACAATTTGTAACGAAACGTTAAACCTTCCCTGGTGTAATAAACTTTCCCATTTGATATGAAAAATGGACATACAATCTGGTTCGCAACACAAATTATGTTCTATGCAAGGAGTAATGATCGTGGCAAAACGCGTTGAGCCCTCATTTCGGATGCTTCGATATGCATTCACTGTGGTATGCACAAGCTAAGAGCGTATGTATTTGTGAGATGTATTGAAAGTATACTTGCTACTGCCCTAGCAATTTGCTCCTCGTTGAAAAATTACACGGTAAGCAGATCTCCGTTGCATGAGTCCCAAATAATGAGGTTGGTCTCTCTTCTTAGGACCTGTACATGATCATCTCTTCAGTATTTCAGGTAGCATATTTCTTATTATCCAGGATAGTCAGTTATGCGATTAAACACATCTATGATCGGTTGTTTATCGTTAGAAGTAGTAACTATTAGTAGCAACAATGGTTTCAACATCGTTCTTTTGCTCTTTTCATTGCACGACTTTACCTGTGTTCTTATTGCGGTCTTGCGCGTACCGATCATCTTATTAGTATTACGTTATTGGTACGTGATATTTATCGATATCGCTCGCATAGTAGTAGACCAAGAAACTAAAATAATATAGGATAAACTTGTAGAGTAAGAGGAGTAACGGTGAATTTGGGATCATTTTTTGTATCATCGTCTTGTCCTTATAGTCTGTGACGGGAAAGGATGTCACAAATACAAACGTATGGTGGTATTGCATGCAACGCGTCTGTACTTTAAACCGCGTTTTTATAACATGCGCGGCCAATAGAGTAAATGAGAGAGCAATAAAGAGACAGCGGTCGGTAACCAAGGCGCTGTCGAGCTGTCAAACTCGTTCGTGAGCGTGTGCTCGTGAGTTTGGTTTGGCGTGAAAATATTGTTGTGGTGAACATTATTCCTTTTGGGTTAGAAATAAGCATTCAAATGGAAGGAAAACAGTAATTGTGGAACCGATACTGAAAGGCACATTAAGAAAAAAGTTAGTGTAGTGGAATTTAACCTATATAATCAACAGCTCACGAATGGAACCGCGCTATTCATAGAACGTTTGCACCTCTCGAGCTTTTCTAACATTCATTCGTTTTTTTGCAGCCGCAACAACCATTTGAATAATGATGGATGTGGATCAATCAGTTTCATCCGTCGATGACAAGGAGAAGAAATCACTGGACACCGAAACCGAGCAGCAGGAAGCAGCCAAAAAATCTCCTGGCTTGATCGATAGAGAAAATGATGATCTACCAGCGCTTGTGATTAGTGACAGCGACGAGGACGACGTGCCGAAGGCGCCAGTTGAAGAAAGAAACAGCGTTGATATACCGGACACTGCTGACGGTCTTTGTGTAGAAGACATATCCAGAAATATTCCGATAGATGATACAGCGATAGCTGTTGAAGCTATAAAAGACTGTGGCGATAAAGAAGGAATTCAGTCAAATGATGCTGAAAAATCTCCACCAGCAGGTTTGACACAAGAGTCTTCTTTTTCGGCGACGGATAAATCAGGTGAAAACAGTACGGTCCTTGAAAACATTGACTTGACCGGCGTTTCCAGCGCGGAAGATTCATTTGTTAGCGATCCAGGGTGTGAACAAGTACTGGCAAAGAAACAGCAAAAAAAACCCATGGTGCGGAAAAGAAGTGCCGAAATGACAGCACAGGAGCTATTGCAGTCATTACTCGGAGCCCAAGAGGAAGCTTTATCAGCTCATACGGCATCCACAAAAGATGGGCATGATGAAGTAGCGGAACGAAGCGATCTGATTAAATTTATTGAAGGATCGGTAAAGGAGCAACTTCAAGAGTGCCAACCCAAAGCAGTCTCTGCTATAACGTTAGATGACACAACTAAAATGAACTTAGATGAACAAGAATCAACTAATGTATCTAGTATCGCTGGTAGTGCAGAACATACAGCAACTTCATCGCAAAACTCTTCTGAAGCAATCGATAAAACATCGATTCATGTAAATGCGGATATAACATCTTCTACAGCTGAAACTACAACGTTAGCCCATCCCAAGGGAACGGAAATGGTAGATTCTGTCTCTTTAAATGCATCAGAATCAAAGTGCACTAATGCATTGGACGAAGAATGCTTGCTCGAAGAGATGCCGCATACGTCAGAAAAGATCACGATTGAAGATGCCATGGTAACCGATTCACCAAGCAGCAGTGACGGCAGTGGTACAGAACACAATAATGTCGTGGAAGATGAATGTGATACACTCGATATTTCCAAAAAACAAGACGTTTGCAGTGAAAAAATAGACTTGCATAACGAATCTGATAGCAGTGAGCCACCGCGGAAGAGGTTGCGATCGTCCGATGTAAACGACCTGCCGAATACGAAAAGTACAACTGTGCAGGAAAATGTACAAAATATTGCAACAAACGTAATAGATCAACATCAAGATACGGCGAACTTATATCAAGGCAATAAAAAAAACGATGGTAAAAAGGAGCAGTGCACCATGGCAACCGGTTTGTCAAATTGTTCAGATATCCTGGTCATAGACGACGATGACGATGATGATGTCAAGAATAATACGAATCGCAATAACGAAGAACCAAACAACAGCGTAAAATTTAACGAAAACGGTAATTTACAAAATAGTGCCCCCAAGGTACCGAACATGGTAGAACAAGCAAACTCCAGCGAAAAACTTGAGAATGAACAGAAAGGAGAACCGATGACGCTGGAATTTTTGCGCCGTTTTTGCAAACCTTTATCTCAATTAACGCGTGACGATCTGGAACAGTTAATTTTACAAAAGATTAGCGAGGCATTAATGCACAAATCGGAGGTTGCAGAGCTGAAGAAACACATCCATAAGCAGCATGTGAAGTTGCAGGATTACGAACGTATGATAACCGAAATGGAGATGCGCTATAAATCATTGAAGATCATCACCACTCGTGCGGTGGATGACATGGCAAAACGTGCCAACTGTTTCATTGCCCCCGTGAAGATAACTCGTGCCGTTGGATTGCAAGTGACAGGAATTGGTGCGCCTCTAGAGCTAGCAAAACCTTCTAATAAATCAAGGCAATCAAATGAAGGGTTAACGCATAATAGCGAGGCGTCATCAAGATTAGATGTAGCATCTGAATCGTCAAGGAACTCTGCTCATCACCAATCCTTAGCTGGGCATCCGCAGAATACGACGTCTATGAGCACCACACGCACATCTACACCATCGAATAGCGTTAATAGCAATACCACATTGAATGGGATGACACGTGCATACAAAACCCAGGGTGTTAAACAAAGCAATGGTAATATTAACACCATCACAAGCGCGGCTCCAAAAGTGACCAGTCCAGCGACAAAGTCAGCAACGTCCTTCAGTGATGGTACCTCTGTGTTCAATAGTACTCCTATTTCCACGGAAAGCATTAGTAATGACAGCAGTACCAACACGAATGCAGTAGCAGGTACCGACACCGCCGTCCGGAAGGCTCCCATGCGACATAAGTTTACGCCTATGCGACCGCCACTATCGCCGTACCAGCAGGCACAACAGGAGAAGCAAGTTCGTCAGCAACAGGAGCTGCTTGTGCAACAAATTCATGAACAAAGCCAACAAGCACAAAGAAAATACCAAACAAATGTGTGAGTATTACTTATTACTTCCCAACTATTTCCAATACCGTTCTATGGCCATTGTATGGTTTGCACCATTTAAGGGTGTTTAAATTGCTTATTTCAGTAACAGTAGCAAGATGCAGTGCTTTATAGTTTGTTTAGCGTTAAGTTTATTTATTTTAGTGTTCAGAGCTATTAGTATCAGTTAGTAATATTCTGTGCTTTAGCTTCACATTGCGTGTCAATTATTATTAACGATCAATTGTATACTTTGTTGCACTGCGAAGTTTTCATGGCTCATTTTCGCCTTGCAAATACTAATTTTTGTCACTATTTCTGTATGCACTGAAGCTTTGTGGATGGAGGTTTATTAGCAAATTAACTAATTATAAAATGGTTCTTTCTGTTGTTTCAAAGACGCCAAGAATCGAACGAAGGAAATTCTGCTACACCGGCTGGAACAAATAACACCACGGCACGGCAGCGTCATGTACCGCTACAAAGTCAAAATCGCTTAGTGGCTGTGTCATCTCAATCGCCGACAGCTAACAACATCCAATTGGTTTCTGCCAGTGCGCTGCGCACATCATCGGCCGTTGTTAGCTCAACTACATCGATCCCAACATCGAACAGAGGGATTTCATCTTCTGCAACCGTTTCTTCGTCGTCGTTGAATGATTCGCTAATCGATTTAACGGATGAAGATGACACGCCACGTAATTCACTCGGTGGAAATAGTTCAACGCTAGCACCGAAACGTCCAAGACTACCGTCACAGCCGTTTGCGACAGTTTCTCCTGCACCACCATCAACGGCCCCAACCAATCTAAATGCACAGCTTGCAACTGCCCAACTGGTGCGCCTTCAGCAGCGGGCAAACAATGTCGACGTCAGCACGACGAATTCCTCCGTAAGTGTCTCGTATCAACAGAATAGCAGTGCTGTGCTACGAGCATCACTCGCTAAAAGAACCGTCATGCCACCATTGCAACTTCTGCGACCTAATCAGGTTAATGTGACGCGAATGCCTGTTTCATCTACTTGTAAGTGTGAATGAAATGTATTATCATTTTACTTGCAATTATGCATCTTCTAGACATGTTCTTTTATGCGTTTAATGAGGTTTCACTTGATTTCTGCTAGTAAACCGTCTAGTAAAACGTGTTTAATGTGGCAACATAACCAGCTGCCAGAAACTGTAACTGTAAGTAAGATTTGCTTTTTTTCTCTTCTCACCACAGCTTCAACAGACCAAGCACTAGTAAAAAAACGTGTAATAGTGAAACCCGTCACCCAAGGACCCGTCACCCCGTTGGTTCCGCTGCCGCTACCAGGACCTCAGCCTCACAGTCCAATGTGGAAACTATCGCCTCCGCAGCCGGCTATATGCGTCAACAATGTACAAACAGGCATAGTGATCTCATGGTCAATGCCGACACTAACTGACTTACATGCCGCGATCGAAAACTATCAAATCTATGCTTTTCAAGAAGTGTCCAGCTTGACGACCGAATCGGAGGAATGGCGACATGTAGGCGATGTACGGGCGTTACTTCTACCGATGGCAGTCACACTGACGCAGTTCCAAGAAGGCCAGCGATATCACTTTGCTGTGCGGGCCATTGATGTACACAAGCGAATCGGATTATTCAGTGAGCCACGTACCTGGAACGATACAAATGGGCCCAGTGCTTGAACAGCTAGTTTAGCGATTATTGGCCGTTGTAAAAGTTTTAAGTAGTGCCGATGGTACGTTCACTATCAATAAATTTATAGAAAGTTCATGAGCAAAGTGATGAGCGCAGTCACTTAGTTAGTGTTTCCCAATTGACTGACCTGTTAATTTATGAATATCGATGTACATATAGGCTAAAATGCACATTTTTGGTGCGCATTTTACACTGTAGGGATATGTTGTCGGATTTGATGGCAAAACAAAGTTATTTCAGCGTGTACGACGAGATATACCTATGGACAAATTTGGAAGCACAACGAAAACAGAATATAGATCATCCAGCCGGCGCGTAAGGTTTTTTTGTGCGATCTGCTTTAGGACCCACCATCGACGTTTGCACTATGGAATATCCATGGTTTTGCAGTGGGACGGGTGTGCGTATTATGGTTGATAAAATTTGCCACTGCGTCATGGTCTTAAGATCTTTGTAAGCAGATGTACGGCACATAGGTACGGCGAGCTTGTCTGCTTGCCGTTGTAGTTGTCACTGTGTTCCTTCGTTATAAACATAACTTTAAATAAAACATAAAATAATTTAAGTTGCATAGAAAATAAATACTTCCTTTTTTGTCTACAATGTTACCGGATTAATTTGTTACGATTTTCTTTTACAAACGAATTGTTGATATGTTGGTTTGTGATGGTTGTCAGTTTGATATTTACGTATTGATTTGCTTTAGTCACTGTTGCGTTCTTCTTGAATATCCTTCTTGATTATCTGCCATACACTATCTATACGTATCGCAATAAAAGGAGAATTAAATGCAGGGTTGATGTTCCGTGAATTTTCCGAGTATTAACATTTAGAAAAAATCTCTTTAAATCCTTTGATTTTTTTTTTAATTTCACATCTTATGGGATATATTTCAACTTGCTTTTTAGATTACAAAAAGTGTACTGTAAAAACGTGCTGTAGTGGGAAAGCCCCTTCCGGATCGAAACACAAAAACGTTCGAAAAAAAAGTGAAAACGATAATCAACGCAAGTTCTGCCGCATTTGCTCTGGAAGTGTTTGTAGGTTAGGTCAGCCGTTTAATAACTACATTTCGAGTGGTCCACTATAACTTGTCGTTTTGCTGAAACCGGTGGTCCTACGACTTGCAACAGGCAAAGTCTAGAGCGAAGGAGTTAAATCTCAAAATGTAGTTTGAGTAGGCCTCGAGTGACTGTAGGAAAACGAAACTCGTGTAGTTGTGCTACCATAATATTACATAATATGTTTATAATTTGCCAATAGCTTACCTAATACTATTATGCTATACATATCCACTGTACTGTATATTAACAGTTTATATTTTTGAGATTATTATTGGTTAATACATGGATTCGCATATTAATTCATTTCTTTAAGCGCTAATTTCAGTATTTGTTTATTATTACCACTATACAGCATCGTAAATAGTGCAACTGTGCAGGTTGCCTACTTTGGTTTAACCCAAGCTACTACAGCCGAACTCGTAATTCTCAAGACAGACCGAGATTCAAGATTTTTTTTAAATCTTTTTTCAGATACATCATGAAACTAAAAACAAAACCAGCTATTATGTCGAGTTACGAAGGAGCAAATCTGCGTCATCCTAAGACGATCGGGAGTTATCAACCAATCAGCACACTGTGCCTCTGTATTGTTATGTGGCTGTAGTTGCGTCACACAGCGCATAACTGCTTCTTGCGACATAGTTAAGTGTTAAGGTTGCATTTGTACGGATTTTCCTCACATCCTTAACGTTTGCTTCTACACATCGCTAACAATTATGTTGGATCGCAAAAGTTTGATTCATCATTACCCTGTAATGTTTTGAGGAAAAGGTGAAGAAATGTATTTTAAATCAATGCTAACTACGATTCGCACTAGACGCATAAGTGTATTCGTTGGTAACGAGAGATTTACATACATTTTATTTTTATGTTTGGTGAATTTTTGTTTCGTAATGTTTGCAATTATAAATAAAGAAACATGAAATATGAATGAAATTTATTTGCATACTTTACCAGATGTTTACCTTTACATCGCGTGCATTGCTGTCGTTTAGTCTGGGTCTCCGGTTAGTTTAGCAATCAATAGCATAAAGGCAAAAAGGTAAAGGGTCGAACACGAAAAAGCTAATGCTTGATTTAAAGTGCTGACATATATGCTTTTTCGTGCACGAAGGCAGAAGAATAAAATAAGTATAGTGGTGGTTTGTATGTTGTCTAGAATGCGTGTAAGGAAAATTAATTTATCATAAATTAGACCTGCTATCTGTAGCATAACATTGTTAGTTGTTTTATTTTACTGAATTGTATGTTAAGTATGTTTCTATTTATATCTCGTGTATGATAATTTACTTGACAAATGAAGTCGTATGCAATGGGCATGTAATTGTTCTATATCAAATTAACCGAATGTTGTAGGAATCTGCATGTATCGATCTAACAAACCTTAGACTATGGATACAAATAAATTTAAAATGTCAGTTAAACACAATTTATTTAGACATTAAATAGAAACAATTCTTAATTTGTTTAATAGTAAACATTTACAAAAAGTATGATGAATTTTATAGTACCAAAAACATCTAAATATAATGCTAAGCTCTTTGAACATTCTATTGATAGCATCGCTCCTGAACTTCGAAAAGAACACATATGTTCAAGCATCTAATAGTCTTAGCCTAATTGTAAGAAACATTAACACTACTCATACGCACACAGCGAGCGAGATCCTTTTGACCTTCTTCTAGGGCCAGAATGAATGTGTTCTTCAGTTTTGCCCGCAACCAATACGCATTTATGCGAGAGCCCTTCCCATTGCGTCGTTCCATTTTTTGTATGTAACGAGATTATTTACATATTGTGTGGTCTCGTAGTGAAGCATTATTTTCGTTTGCTGCTTACCTACGTTCGATTGTGAAGCCATTATTTGGTTTATGTATAATAGTTTTACTAATGTTAAACACATTCTTAAGAACACGGTTACGCGCCTTTTCATGGACGTATTACCTTTCTGTTTTGTACATACTACAATTTTCTCACTACTTTTAAAGTAATACCATTTTCAACTTTCGTTTAATGAAAAGCGCGTGGTTAAGGGACACCGCAGCTTAGAGTGCCGAGTGAGTTTTCCTGACACGCTGCTGGATCCACGTGAGAGAGCAACAGGAGAGGATAGCTGGAACGTCTACGTATTATGAGATTACAGGGTTTGTCGGTTATTTTGTCTCTTTTTACTACACACTCTTGTAATTGCTGATCGAAAATCGTTTGGAAACTATTTGAATAAAGTTGAAGGAAAAAAAACTATTCCTTTCTCACTAGGAGAATCATGCTTTTATAGAATGCAGCGTTTCCATAGGTGTATAAATCACGATAATTCTAGTAGAGGACTGAAGCTAGTTCAGTGGTCAATTTACAATTTTGCAAAACAATCAGTTAGAAAATTATTTGAATTTAAACCACCCGTGATTAGACTTTCATATAAACATATTTTTAAAATAGGATTCGTTAAATTTGTTTTCATCTAAATTTATTTTATAGGTAATGTTGTTTTTCTGGTTGCACCATTTGTCTGGCAAAAAAGCTTAAGATTAAAGCATTTTTTATAAAATCAAATAAAAACAAAAGCATCCGTTTTTTATTTTCAGCCACCAGATTTTTTCTCTTCTAAACACTGAACAATCTAAATTATCTAAATAACCAAAGTAATAATATCATTTACAGTTTTCTTGCCGGCCCGGTGGTGTAGTGGTAGCGGCGCCGGTCCTTTACACGACAGGACCGGTACCATGATCCCATTCGGACCGTCTCCTCCTAGCGAGGAGTGACTAACCAGCTATGGTGGTAAAAAATTAGTCTAGAAAGTCGGTAAAACGGCAGGCATGACTTCGGTTGTTATGCCAATAAGAAGAAGAAGAAGAAGAAGAAGAAGAAGAAGAAGTTTTCTTGCCAGTGTAATCTTGTGTGGTAAGATACTCACTGAAACATAAAATTTCTAAAGTCATCGCTTACTAAACATGTTTTGTTCGCTTATTTGGCATTGTTTTAAATGAGAACTTGACTTATTATGAATAACTGAAGCTCTGTTCAATATAACAAATATTGGACGCATTTGTGCGTGATAGTAAACCCTGCAAGATAAAAGAGAGAGAATGGATGGGAGCTACACTGTGTCCTTAGAAAATACGACCAGTCCTGGTTTGTTTAGTCGTAATATCTTCGGTAGTAGGAGCGATAGTAGTAGACTGCCGCTGCCGCGCTTGTGGATACGGATACGTGTTTGTGTTTAGTCGTATTGTACTAACTGGTGTGTTGGGTCGACGAGCTATCGCAAGTGTTAGTATAAAGATGCAATCGCGTTCGAAAAAGTGTGCCGTTACTGGTAGTGTTGTGTAAGAAAAAGCGTGCGGAATAGTTTAGCCGAAGGTGAAATTAATGAAAAAATACCCTACTAGAAAGGCATCGAAGTGAAATTGTGAGGAAAATTATTATTGTAAATCCTGTACGATAGATTGGCTTGGGATATGGTAACGCGGAGTTATAGAGGTTTGCAGCAAATAATCAGTGTTAAAAACAAGTAGTGAAGCTACGTATGTATGTACGTTCACACTGGTTTTGTTTTTACTTTTTTCTTTACCTCAGTGCTGCTCCTTCCCAACGGAACCGTCAGCGGCTACTGTTTTTGGGTCAAATCACTTTGATTAATCATCTCAAAAGGTTTCCATTACCCTCAAGTAACGGAAGCGTACTTTTTTTTATGAGTGTGAATCGATCATTCCGCGGCGTGTGAACATGCTCAATGAATGTAGCTGGAGTGAAAATGTAATCTGATGTTGCCAGTACATAAAAAACGAAGGTAAAGTAGTGCAAAACATGGCAAACGTTCAGAACGACGGATTGCTGGAGAATTAATAGTGATTGCTGAACGTGGGAACATAATTAAGTCATGGAAAATTATAAGGTAAGCTCCCCTTCGATTTATTTTCAGTAACTTAGCTTTACGTAAACATGTGGCTTTTGCTCGATCCTTTCGGTTGCCGAGATAATTAAAAAGGTCCTTTTTTACGTTTGAAATAAGCATATGCTTTGAATGGTTGGTATTATCATTACCAAAGACTTGACTTGTGGAAAAGCTAGCTTTTTTCTTAGAATAATGCATCATGTTTGCTGCATAATCGCTCGTCAACTAAACATTTTCCAGTAAATCGTTTGTCCTTAATTTGACATCTTAAATGGGGTTGGTATTGGGTTCATTAAAATGATATGAAAATCACTCATCGAGCTAATCCTCTTTCAAACCTCCCCACCTTCAAACTGGATGAATCGCATTCTTCTAGAAAAAGGTTCTTCATGTTGTTTATGTTGTACTTCACCCACGATTACGGCCAATATTGCATCACATTTGGTGAGACTTCGGTATTAGCTGGTAAGCAGTCAATCTAAAAGTAGCTTTACAGATGGAAGTAGCAAACAAAACGTACATGAAATTCTAGAGAAATTTTTATCTCCGAAATCGGTGTGTAGGCAACGTAGCAAGAGCAATAGCAACTTTGAAATCCTTCGACGTATGTTACCGTGGTAATGATTTTGGAAACCAAATATCTCTCATGAATTTTAGAGAAGTACAGTAGTGGGTCGCCGCTCCTACTGGACTTAGTATACATAGCTTTGTTTCGAGGATCTTCAGAAAAAATCGAAAGAATAGTACTAAAGGTTTCCATGAAAGGTTTCCATGAAAAACACGAGCGTTTTATTATGATTGATCAAGAGTAGAGCATATTGACCAAAATTAGAGCAACTGTTAAGTTGGGTCTCGAAACTAGTACCAATTTCATGCACATTCTGTTGTTCGAATGGGATACAGGATTTTTTCTTTCAAATCGATTCGTTGGCCTGTGAAGATAGTTATCGATTTACTGTTTTCAACAGCTTAGTAACATGTTCAAAAACCAAAATCGTTCTTTTTACGTACTTCAAATGGAATTAATTAAAAAGATTGCTCTATTTTGCAACCTTCAAAACTGCCCCACTTGCTTCCACCAAAATGAGAAGCAGGTGTAATACGCCAAAAGTTGCTTTCGGAAAATGTACAAAGCAATCAGCAAAGAATAAGAAGCTACAACGTTTTATCTATCTATATCTAATTTAGACACTATATTATCAATTCTATACTTTGAATCTAATCATATGTTTGTCAAAGTTATAAGATTTACCAGTAGTTTGGCCGTTCGGTTGTGTTTTGAAAAAATATATATGACACAGAGGACATAGTATTGCTTAATCTCTTTCACAATTTTTCTTCATAAATCTCACCTATTCTTCTCAATTGTGCGTTGCTGTAAATATTTAAACTTTCACTAATTCCACCAGTCGTTTCACGCTGCTAGATCGTTTTGTACGAAATATTGAGAGTCATTTAATAAAGCGTTGGTTAGGTGGCTCTTACAGCATGAGAAAAAAGGGCATTTCATTCAAGCCACCTGATAAATATCCACCAAATCGTCAAAATCACGTTTCTCTCGGCTCTTTTTGTTCATTCAAACCCGCCCCGAACGATGATCGATTTTTGACCTTTCCCGCGTCGAATGCAAATCAAATCCCTAGCGCACTAGCACGTGAAACGTTTCCCGAGTAAGAAATGGTTTGGTGGAAAAATGGAAAAACAACCGTCGCAACGCGACAAAACTCCTTGCTAGGCTTTTCATTTTTTTTACATGGTTGGGTATCTTTTTCGTTTGTAGCTGAGCTTTGCCGAGCTGGGATTATTTTGTTTTATGTAAATGCTTCTGGTGTGCAGAGAAAAGACAAAAAAAAAACGAGTGCATGCAAAGACGTGCGGCGGTCGCTTGTGCTGTGTGGCTTGGCTTACAACTTCGCTCTGCCTTTGCGAGGACATTTTTGATTAATTATTCACTCGCCCCGAAAAAGAGCAAGTTTTTGTTGTTTTGCTATCGTGAAATCGGGTAATCGGGTTGAACAACACGCGGGGTTCAATGGGCGAGGTGTCGCGGGGTGAATCGGGAGTATCCTTCAGTGAGTGCCAAAGATATTCCAATAAACGCCCATCTAATAGGAAAAGAAAAAACCTCGAAGAATGTGTCACGGGAAAATGTCAACGTGGCTCAGTAGCGTCGTTGTTACCCGAAATCGCCGTTGACAGCTTCGTGCAGTTTGATTTTAATTTAAGTGACTTTTATTGCTTACCCGTGTGTCACACCCGCGGACACAGCTGTCCGTGACCTCGTCCACGACTACGGCGGGTGTAGGAGGGTAGGATAGGACAATAATTCATCCTTCCTGGCGCTATGTAGGTTACTAGAAATTGCATCAATCTGTTAGCAGGACGGTAGCAGCAGCAGCAGCAGAGTCGGTTTGAAAGCCGGTCCCGGAACCAGTTTTGTACGTGTGCCAAAATTTTGATGTCCCGTCAGTTCCAGCAAATGGTCGAATGAATTAGGGAAACGTCATCGGTCTGTGTTGGACGAACTGACAATAATTTATTCACTTAACTGGCCCATATTCAAGACGACGTGATGCTTTTGCGATGCTTTTTGGTAATTGGAAAAGGTTTTTTTTTAAATATAAAACAACCAAATAAACCAGACCGTTCCAGAATTTAAGTAGACCAATCATGCCATATACACAAACAATTGTAATCTTTTAATATTACCTTTTACTTTTCCATAAAATTCATAAGAAAAATATGAAACATGTTTTTGTTACTCATAGTTAAAATAGTTGGAACATTTTTAGCACAATGTAAACTAATAACTCATAGCTTTCACTTTCAAATAAGAGCGCTAATTGGTTTAATGAGATATTAATTAATAGTATACAAATGCATAGAATTTCTCTATTTCAAATATGCTAAAATGTTTGTCTAGAAAGTGTGGAAATGTATTTTCTTTTTTCTTCGACAAGGTGAGCTATTTGCTTTTCTTCCTGAGATGCTGAGCGCCAACAAATTTTTTAGACAAAACTAAATTTTAAGGTGTACATTTATAGCAAGAGACCAAATTTTTCCAGTTGTACTGAAGCTCAAGTTCTAGTTCAAAATCTATAAATGTTAGCAAATAACGTGAAAAGAAGGAATTCTACTCCTTCGCTACTCAAGTTCTCAAGTAAGTTGATGTGAAAAAACAATTTTTTGTCACAAAATGTCACAGATAGGTGCATGTGTCGGTATTTTATTATTTCAATACATTAAAATTGAAGTGGCATTTTAAACTATCAGCGTCTTTTGTGTTTGTTTCCTTCTTCGCCCACCATTTGCTGATGCACGATACATACAAAATATTTGGATGTTTTCCAACTCGGTTATTATTTATGTTTATGCGTCCTTTCGCAAGAACCAGTTTCTTTCGTCGACCAAAAACTTTTATTATGCAAACCATAGCGTAAATAAAAGCAATCTTTAAATCCTGATACGCTACGCCACTACTTCGTTTTGTTGCGACGTTTTAATTGATCAATCGAATGAGTGTGCTTGGTCGCACAAAAAGTATTTTGCGCGCGCGCGTGTGTGTGTGTGTCGGATGTTCCCCTGTTTTGGGGCCATGCATAATTGGCAAAGTACACCTCTTTGAATGGTCCTTTTGTTCAGCTATAGGGGTTGATGTGAAGATTAAATTCTGCATCTTTTATGAACCTGGCTCCGGTTTCTGGCCGCTGCTCGGGAACGGCTCCTTCAGGTGTGGTTCGCTTTATCCTTAAGGCGCTTCTTTTGGTATAGATAGAATGCGGCAGATACTCTACAAGTGCACGCGCGTGTGTGTGTCATTCGAAGGCTTTCGAATCCAGGACTAGCAACCGGTGGGAAAAAAGATGTTTATTAAACACTCAAGCGTCACTCCGGTCCCGGCGGTACAAAGGCCATGGCATGGTGTGCATGAGTCACAGGAGGCGCTGCGAAAAGGATTATGTTGACTTTCACTTACTTTGCTGCTCACTTAATGGCATTAAGGTGTAACTTTACACCCGGTCTTTTCAGCACTGCCGTATACTATTTGCTGGAAGAATTTGCACTTTTCCGCCACAGCACTACGCCCCCCCCC
>KI915044.1:11687511-11821486 GCA_000473445.2 Anopheles farauti
CTTCCAAACAGCTGAGCTCAAATGGTCAAATTTGACCTCAGTTGGGTTTAAACACAACATAAACTATTTACCGGTATCGATTTTCTGCATGACTCATTTCCCACCGCTATCGTCGTGGTACCGGTTTCATTTCCGTTCCATTCGCTCGGCGGAATGAAAAATCGAGCGTGCTATTCTCGCTGGCTCCGATCGTACCACATTAGCGATGGCTACTTCGAGCTACCGGCGGTGATACATAAATTATCCTTTAACTGTGCCTCTTCACCACCGGGCGACCGTCGAGACTGTAGGACGAAAATAATTTTACCCGTACGTCTTCGGTGTTGCCGGTGGCAGTGGGAATTGAAATAGGTAGAGAAAATAGGAATTTTGCGTGCATTCGGCTTACTTTTCTTGTCTTGGCTTGGAGTGAAGGAAATGAGAAAATATTCTTCAATAGAATGGCACCACCTTTTTTCTGAGGAAGTTAAAGCACACAGTGTGAGTTTCATTCAATTACTCTAAAGCGTTATAACCACATGTTGGCCAATTATAGAGAAACTAGTGGACCCGATGATACGACTATTTACTACGTGATGCATTTATTAGTGTATTTGGATAATTTTTTTCTGATAATTGTTTATTTATAAAATTTATACTCCATTCGAAACATATTCACACTGCTAAAGTTTACACTATTCCGATACAAATTTTGAATTTGGAATGGCTAAACTTGGAAGAACTCCGTCAGCTAGTTTATTGGTATGCTTCCAAAGAAATGCGTCCACTTTTGTTTGTACTCAACATTTTAGCGCCAGATCTACCGTAGATATATTAAAAATGCATGGAACAATTCCGATGAATCATAGCTGCACGCGTCAATATTACATCGTAGTAAGAGAATCTTCACAGGCTCGGACCAATCATTGCACCGTGAACCTTCACGGTGGGTCATAACAACGAGCAAATACATTTGTGCTAGCGAAAATCATAACACGATACGAATCACTCGACATCAACGAATCACATTCGTTTTATGGTACTCTCCGTAGTGCTACTAGCAGAAGGAGGTGAAAAAGCGACCGTAAACATCGTTCGCGTATTCTAAAGCATTACGGCATCACGCACGCCTCCCCCCCCCCCCCCCCCCCCCCCCCCCGCTCCCGTGTAACTACGCTTATCATTTTTGCAGGTTCGTTAAGCAAAACAAAACGAAGATTTACTTTTCATGACTTTCGGCAAATGGCTCGTTCGCGTCGTCAAACCCGCGGGGATGGTTGCAAAAAGTGAGCTCCTCGAAGCACTTCGCTCGTCTGGTCGCTCCGGCAGTATACGGCCGTGGCGAATGTTGTGCGAATAATGAAGGCCCCTTTTCCGGGAAACTTCTCACGGCACGATTTTCCGATCGAAAGTCAAGGCTGTTGGCGTGCGATTTGTTTTTTTTTTCCCGGTTCCCCCGGTTCCCCTTTTCCGATCACGGAAGACCGGAAGCAAGGGCTGGTGACGAAGGGTAAATCAATGATGAGTATCAATTGATGTGCCCTCGCTCGCGGATGGTTTTTGGAGGATTCGTGCGTGAATCCATTACGTCCCAAGGTTGACGGCGCTAGCGTGACTGCTGGTGTTATTGCGACGGTTGCTGGTTGCTGTTATTCGTACGAACAAGGAAAAACGTACGGTTTAACGAACAAGAAAATGTGCTTTTGCACCATTGGCACAGCGGACCCACGCAGACGGGGCAAAACTGAATAAACCGTAGAAAATTATTGCAAGTTTTTTGTTGCACAATGGGCGCTTCAAATACGCGACGGGCACATCTAAGGATCATCAAACCGAAAAATGCTACCGGTGATCCATTTAAACCAGCTCACTGTTAGCGCTGTTATTGCAAACCCCAAAGATGTTACGTTTTATTTACATTGCGAACGGCGCACATCCCAAACCGGTGCGAAGCATTACCTCAGCTGCAGCGTGCCCCGAGATCAGGGACACAGTTCCGCTTGCAGCGAGTTAATGTTGGTCGCAATTTCAATTCACGACCTTCGCGGTTTCCACATCCCCGCAATGCGGAATCCGTAAACCTTTTTCGCTCGAAGCAGCTTTGTTTACGGCAAATATTCCGTTGGCGCTTTGGGCGGTTATATTTGCTCAGTTCGCACCTTCATCATTCCGGTGGGCGTATGGTGGGGATTTTCTTGCGACGGACTCGCGACGGATAGATTGTGGTGATGCGCGTTTACCGAAACCGAACAGAACCCGAGTAGTATTGAAAACCATAATTAACGAGTTTTAATGAAGACGAACTGTTGCGGGTGCCGTTACCGCTTTGATGAGCGAAGGCTGGTTACGGTACGTCCTAGATCGTTTTATAAAGTTCAAATGGCGCCTGGTAAGTGCTGTGCGCCACACGCCGGATTGCGAAATTGATTTTTAGCTGGGAATCATTTTTAATTGAACGCTTTCAGACGTATTTGCTGTCGTTAATGGTACAAATTTCGAGGAAAAGGCAATTAAAGTTAAGATACATTTATATGAATGTTATGAAAAGGGGAAAGAAGGAAAAAATTGTGTCAAAGTGTTTCGTTCGATACATCATCGCGTAGAAAAAAAAACTATATTATACATTAGGAACCAAGTAGAATTCCGATATCGAAATTGTTCACATTTATGGTTAGCGATTTGAACTATTTTACTAGTCATCTAAGACTAAACAATGTTTTTAAGCCTTTTCAACCGATGGCACTGTTCATTTGCTCAAAACAGTGCTATTTATAAAACAATCTTTGAGGTTGATTGAAATGAGGTGAGGTAGAGGTGAGGTAAATTGAAATTTACAAAAATAATTGCACAAAAATGTTTAACGATAGTCGTTAGCATTTATTTGCTATTGAATACATTTGATCGACGCTAATACTCTTTACCACAACATTTCTATAAACATTTTGTTATCTAATATTTCCTCTAAATGAAATGACCCAAGCGATTTTATATGTGCATTAGTTAGTTTTACCTACCCCACCCAGCTCCTTAATATCACCATTAGAGTCGTTGCTGTTCCGTGGTGATTGCATACGATTCTACATCTGTTTTCGGTGCTTTGCCGGTCAGTGCGTCCGTTCCCAGCCCAATGCTCGCTGTCGCCTGTTGCAGGTTTCCTTGGAGATGTTCATCGCTCGCCGTGTCCGATCGTCGTTTACGGTGCAGACTCTCGAAAAGGATCTTTTGCAGGGCAATAAAAGGGGACTCAAGCATAAGGCACAGCAGCCAACCGAGAACGTACGACATTACGAGAGTTGACCAGCTGATCGCGTTCTACAGGAAGGAAACCGACAAAAACGACACACACGAAATATGAGCGGAAATCGTCCAACGTACGTATCACCTTTACGAGCGCAACGTTCGTGCTCGGACGTTGGGTAATTGTTTTGGCTGGCAATCACTTACCATCTCGAACACGCTCAGATTCGCCAACCGTCTGGTACCGAAGGAAGCGGCCCGGGTGATGAAAAAGTGACACAAGTATGCACAGTACGTCAGCCGGCCGAGGATGCCGAACAGGTGAATATTGAGCAGCCGCAGGACGGGCTTGCTGGCACGGAAGATGAAACCGATGGAGAGCAAGAACATCAGCGCGGTGTAGAATATACGGCTGAGTGGGAAAGCCAATGCTATCCAGACGGCCGGTGTCTCGAAAAGGGTTGTGTATACGAAGTATCCGACCGCGAACGTACCCGGCATGGCAAGTACACCAAGCAACCACAGTAATGAAAACATCTTCAGAAAGGGAGAGCGAGAGAAAGAAACAAACAGAACGGTGAGAAAGTGACGCGAGGTGGTTTAGAACGAACACGCAACTACGCTTTTACGGTAGTCGTTTGACGAAGGAAAATCATCCACTCGGACTGTATTCTGGCCACACGTACCTTTGGCGTTTTGAAATTCTTCCGCTGCAGATGGAGCATGTAAAAGGAACCCATAATGGCAGCCGTGTAATTGACCAGGTTCATGTGCGTCGGTAGGTACGTCTCGCGGTACATGTCCCAGTACCAGAAGAAAAATCTGAGCGGTCTGGAGCGGGCGAGAAAAATGGGTGTGTTACTTAAGTGTTTCTACCGTCGCCAACTCACCCCCCTTGAGGGTGAGTTGAGTTGCTTTGAAGCTTCCTTTTTTCGCTGACTTTGCAATGAGTAATTCAGTGTGTTGTGCTCAGCAAAACACCAGAGTACAAAAAAAACAATTGTGTAGAAAAATTTAAATAATTTCTTTTTTTGTTTTACCTACAAGCAACATCGGTGAGGGGGAATAATTAAAACCGACCGTTCAATTTAAAACTTACTCCGGCGGTAAAACCGTAACAGGTTCATACTCGTTCACATACACGATGATGGCCGCGACCATCGACCAGAGCAGCAGCAGAAAGGAGAGTATGTACGTCCGGTACTTAGGATAGCGTAACACCACGGCACAGACGAAAAGCCCGTAGACGAACATGTGAAAGTCTGCCGCCAGGTACCAGGTGTGCTGCATACACTGCACGGAAATAACAAAAATAATTTAGATTTTGGCGTTTGTTTTGCTCTTACGCTTCGAGGAACGGAGAGACTAGTTGTTAAGCATGCAAACGTGACCTAATCTTGAAAATTTCTTCATTGATTGAACACGTACTCTCAGGTTTATTTCGGTTTTCAAAGTTTATAATACTTTGATTGGTTTAATGAGATTAAGAATTCAAAATGTTGTGCATCGGAAGTTCAGTTATACATCAATCTCAGGGATAATGTTGAACATACGTTCAGATACTAGAGTTCCTCACATTCTCTCAACTTTATATCATAATTTTAAATTGTGAATGATATCTACTACTAAGAAAATATTTGAAAATAAATGTTTTGCCCATATTTCCCACAAATCCAATTTTTTAACTATATTTATGATTTTATGAATACAATAGGAATATTGTTGCTTTTGGAAGATACTGACCGCAAGCCTCGTTGTGATTAATGATGGTTTACTAATTCAGTAGTATTTAGAACTTACATAAAATATTGGGACCAGCATGTTTCACAAATGAAGAAAAGCACGATTTAAGGATGCTCATTGATTTAAAAACTCTAAATAGTACGAAAAGTTGGATTTCAGATCATGTTTCCATGTTTCGAGGTTCGTAACTATTCAATTCTATACGGTTGCGATTCCAATGCTGTTCAATCTTTCGTGGTGATTGTTCGGAATACACAAAACTTGTGGAAATTTTCAGCAAACGAACCATCTCTCACACACTCTGAACACATCATCACTTACCGGTTCGTCTGTGGCATAATAGTTATTGATGTACAACAAATTAACCCACCAATTCCTGCGGCAGTAGGTTCGGCCCGTTTCGAATCCTTTGCGCCAAAGTGGCCCATCAAGGTAACGTATTAGCCACGTGGCTTCCAAAAACATGATAAAAGCATACACGGGCGTAAGACTATACAAACAAAAAAGAAAGGAGAAAGGAGAGACAGAAAAAAAGGACAAAATGTAAAATCTTTACAACCATGTTGCTTATACACTTCTTTTGCTGTGACACAGTCCAAACGAAACTTCGAACATAAAATAAAGTCGTTGTGAAGTTTGAAGTTTTACCTACCGAACGTAGCGCGCTATTGAAATCATAATGATTTCCCGGAATCCTAATTTTCGACCAGTTTGCTCTAGCTTTGTTACCAGGGACAGAACCAGCATCAGCGCACTTATGATGAAAAACGTGGTAACTATATGCGATCCGTTAGCGACAAGCATCGAACCGGCATCATTGAATTTCTGCAATGAAAAATGCATGGTAAACGTCAACGTACGTCAACGCAGAGGATGTACAATTGTTTTTGGTTTTATTCACTCACTCGTTCCTGCATAGCCTACCTTTTCGATAACCATTGCCGTTCGGGGTTGGGCATATAGGATGTTGTGTCCCATGTTGATCATCATGAAAATTATAAATCGTACCGCGTGCACGTACCGTATGGACCGGCTGAGTGAATCGTCACCCCGAGACGTCAGACGGTACCAATTGCGAATGATGGAAAACGAAACCAACACCATGGCGGCTAAAAGGAAAACCCAAACATGGCGCTCATTTTCCAAGCATTCACAAACTGATCCATCTCAATTAAAACGTACCTTTGCTAGTAAGCTCCGTCTGGTAGTGGGCAAGACCATGGTCCTGCTTGCAACGATGATCGTACCAGCTCGAAAATACCACCACCAGCAACAGAACGCCCAGCACGACCAGAAAGGCAATTTCCAAATTATCTTAAATTAGGGGAAATGCCACACCGGAAGGTGGTTTAGACACGTGGTCAACGCGCATAAGTAGCGCAAGGTCTGCTCACCGATCGGGTATGATTCCCTGTTGCTGTCGCAGTATTCTATTTCCGTATAGGCACGCAGGCCATGCTTCTGCTGCAGCTCGTAGTTGATGCACTTGGCGAAAAGCTCCGAGTATTTGCGACGATACGTGTCCACGTCCCGAAACGTGCCGTTCTTCAAGATGTACTGCAATGGCGTAAATAAGCCATTAAAGGCGACCGGAAAGGATATTCTGCGGCCATAATTGATTACTTTATAATACAGGCAACGGCAGCTACATATTAGTTTTGATCGATTAAATTTAATAGGGTTCAATTTACATTTTATGTTCGCATGATATTTATATCATCGGAACGACTTAAAATAATGATTTTGAGCAATGAAATAAATAGTTAAATCTTTGCGTTTCTTTTTACAAAATAAACGTTGATAGTTTGTTTGATCATTTATGGTCTAATTCATCGAATAATCCAAACGAAAATTTTTTGGTGTCAATCAATTTTTCCGGTATTTCCGGACAAAAAGTTTGAAATGATTTCTACAGTTCTAAATTTTGTTATAAATTCGAAACCAATCGACCGAAGCTTCGGACATAGGTTGTTGTAACAAGTTATTATGAAAATTTTTGGACTTTTTTACTTGAAGTGAAGTGAAATTCTTGTTTTAATCGAACTCATATAGTGAACTTTACAGCAATGCTGGTTTGGAAAGAAACAATTTCTTATAAATTCTGCTGATGTTTGAACTTTTGCTTTATCTTCTGGTAATTGGATCACGGCCATTGTTCTCCGCGTAGAAACCCCGGCCTGGCATTCACTAATAATCTTCAATCTTCAAATACTAATCTTCAAAACGTGACTTTTAATTAGTTTCACTTGTTTCAAAGGCAACTGCAATTTGCACAATGCAAATTGTCGCACAGAACATTGCACCGTTTTAATCCTCGTGAACTGCACCACGACACTTTACCGGGAAATTGATTGTAAACTTTGGTACGACCAACGACTGTAGCTCTCGCTCGGTGACATTATTCCGCTCGAGCTCATCAAGTAACCGAATGCATCCGCTGAGGCATAGGCCTCGGTCCAGATGCGCGTGGTTAAGATGCTGCTTCCAGTTGCTTGAGTAATCCGCTATCACGTTCCACACCACGGAGGATGCGTTCGGTTCCACCACAGCCTTCACCATGCAGTACAAATCCGGCACGGACGCATCATCTCGCAGACACGCGTCGTAGTCGTCGAAATGGAACACACGCGGCATTAACTTGTACTGTGTCACTGCAATCGAGAGGACGAAAATGAGTGTGAGAACGAATTTTAGCAATTTGGCAAACCGAAGGGCAACAGATCGCGATCTGCTGTCAAACACGCCCGTTTTGCGATTTGTTTTTGTTTTGTTTTGTTTTGTTGTTTTTTTTGCTCTTTGCAGTTGTCATTTTTAACTCCGCGCACCGTGTGGCTCAATTAGTAGTATAGTTGGCAAAAGATTGGCCATAACTTGTTGTTACTATCACTTTCGTATCCACGATAGTCACTTACTGTTAACTTGCTCCGCACAATGCACCAGCTCGATGCAGCACAGAACGCTGCAGACTAACACAGTCAGCACCTTCATGATCAAGTCCATGATCACGTCTTGTCCGATGAACAGCCACACCGTGTCTGGCGACGGATCGTTTGTCCGCTAGAGCATCGACTTCGGTTCGGTGATCCTGACTGCAGGCTCTACCTTCATAAACGGGATATCCTACAACTATGGTGCGGTGTGGTGTAAACAATGACTTCGAAGTAATGTGCGTATGACAAAGAGAGCACTCCGAGAGAAAAGGAAGTCACGGTAAAGAGAATGGCTGCTGGTAGTTTTTATCATACGGGAGACGCTCCGTGGGGAGGTCTTCCAAACTAACCACCCGGCGGCAGGTTTTGTACATTGCTGGGCCTTGCGTGCGGTGAAAGGAAAAGCGCATTTTTACGAATTTTATTGTGGTGTTTCACAATCGTAAGGCAATGTTTTTCTCCGTAAGCCTCCGTATGACTCCGTATGGTTTATTGTAGCGAGGCCAGTCGCGAACGAAATTGGGTAATGAGATTTAACCTCTTCCTCTTCTTGCTAGTCTTGTTGCTCTTAGCAAAAAGCGGGAAGTCCGTCACGATCGGACCTTCAAGTCAGGTGTTTGTGCGAGGTACATTCATGAATTACAATCCGGTATATGCTGAGACTGGTCGATACAAAAAATGGGGCGGATGATGCGCACAAGCCGATTATGGTTGCGACATATCAATGAAGCCCAAGCAGGCCGTGCAGTACGATGTACGAACTTACGAGCCGTTAATGTGTTGGAGGTTGATTGGATGCTATAAACAATAACTACTGTAATGTGATATCGACGATACGTGGGCATTGACCTGGTTTTAGTTTCTTTTTGACCTATTACCTTTTGTGGAAAATGATGTAAGCGAGGAGAGAAATCTAAGAAAAACTGAAACAAAATATATTTGTTCTTCAATTTTTTGTACTCGTGATAAGAATTTCGTTTGATTTTAAACAATTCCATATTTTTTATAGATTTATTTTTGGAAAAAGCTTAACATATTAAAAAAAATCTTATCCATTGCTTATAAATTAATTTCTATAGTTTGAATTTCAAAGATACATTTCTTCGTATTTTAAAATTGTACAAGCATAAACGTTTGGAAAATGTTAGATACAGAAAATTCAATTTAATTTCGTAATCTTTTTCTAATATTTTTTGCTTAAAAATGTTAAACTAATTTAGTGAAAAAGACGTATCATGAAAAGAATTACGGATCAATTAATGAATCAAAACAGTTTACCACGTAAAATGAAATTGACGCCGTGTAAATTGAAAGGTTCATTTATTTGTACTATAGTTTATATATTACACATATTTTTGTCTCGCACTTTACGCACTTTCTACGTCCCAAACCCATGCATGTTTTGGAAAATTCTAAACTACAACTAAAATGGCAACCTGGGAGTTTTTGATGGTTAGCTATAACACATAAAATGTTTAAAACCGCTGGCTGAATACTATGTTGGGCTTATTTTTCTCATCGGGATGCTCACAATAACTCGTGTCCGTGGTGTGGTCCCCACCACTGGACGAGTTTTCCGAATCATTCGAGGAACGTGCATGACCCTTGAAGAGCTGTCTCTGCAGCGCAATGAATGGTGATTCGAGCACCAGGCATAGAACCCACGCCACCAGATAGGATAGCGAAAGAGATGCCGCCCAAATGGATCCCTGTGAGGAATAGAAATAGAAGAGCGCATTATTGATGTGGGATCACTGATTCTTTGAGGTGTTTTTTTTTTAAATTGGTGCTTGTACTTACAATGTCAATCAAGGCATATCGGAAGAAACTTCGGGTGTTGAACAGCGACATCTTTATCAGACACAGATGGCATAGGTAGGCACTGTACGTCAGCCTTCCAATGATCGTGTGGAACGGTATGTCACACAGTCGGGTAAGTAGTTTAATGAATCGGAACGAAAGTCCAACACCAACGAAAAAGATGATCGCACTGTAGAGAAGACGTATGAGTGGGAACAAAAGTGCCATCCATACTGACGGTGTTGAGAACTGATAGTGGTAGAAGATGTAACCGGTAGCAAACAGTATCGGTACACACAGGCAGCTAGCGAGCCAGGAGACCTTGACTAACTGTGTGGAGAGAATATGTTTTTGTTATTAAATTCTTGCCATACTGGTATCTGCACTGGACATCGTGTACATGTATTAGCACGCCGCAGTCTTACCCAGTTGTAGTTGGATCTTGTTTTCGCCAGATGCATGTAGTAAAATGCACAACCAATAGCGAACGTGTAGTTCAGAAGATACATGTGCGTTGGAACGTATGCATCCTTGTATACGCCCCAGTACCAGAAGAAGTATCGAATTTGTCTGTAAGAAAGTATTAAAAATAATATAGCTCTTGGTAGTCCAGCATCATTGATCATCACTTTGTCTTACTCCGGAGCAAATATTGGAATGGCATCATACTCCTTCACGTAGATAACGATTGAGGTAAAAATATAACTCAGCAATAGCATCGTGCCGAGCAGTGCGTTGCGTATCTTGGGGAAGCGAGCTATAAGTGCGCAGAGCATCAAGCCGTACACGAACAGATGGAAATCAGCCGCCAGATACCACGTATGTAGCATGCACTGTAGAGAACAAATTAAAGGATGCAGGATTCCTGCTGATTTTCACATCCGTATGACGGTCAAGCACTTCCTTACCGGTTCGTCGACTTTGTAATAATTATTGATGTAAAGCATATTAGCCCACCAGTTATCGCGGCAGTATGTTCGGCCCGTTTCAAAGCCCTTCTTCCACAGTGGCCCATCACCCAGCCGCATGACCCAGGTCGCTTCAAAAAGCATCACGAACGCGTACACCGGAGTTAGTCTATGTCGAGAGAAAGAAAGATTTGTACGATAAACGGTCTCTTAGCGTGCTGCAAGATCTTACCGAATGTAACGGGCGGCGGATATAATGCATATTTCAGCGATACCGACTTTTCTCTTCGTTTCCTCAACCTTCTGCATAAAGAACAACACCAGCAGCATAGCACTGATGGAAAAAAATGTCGTCACAATCTGTGTGCCATTGATGATAATCATTGTCGAAAGTTCACTGTATCGCTATAAAGGCAAGCAAAAGTTTTAGAAATAGTGTTTTGTTTTTGCTCTCTTGGATCCAAATTTGCCCCTCCAGAATGCTTACGTACGTTTTCGATTGTGAAAGCAGTGCGAGGTTGGGCATAGAACACGACATGGCCCAGTGTGACCCCCATGAAGACGATCATGCGAATGGTGTGAATGTAGCGCAGATCGTGGCTCAGCTGATCATCGCCGCGCGAGGTGATCCGGTACCAGTTGCGGATGATCGAAAAGGATACCAGATACATCTGCTTCGCCCCTGGCAAGTCCTGTTTGTAGTGGTTCAGTCCGTGACTCGTTTTGCATCGGAAATCGTACAAACTGGAGCCAAGAACGATACCGGCGATGATTAGCGCAACGACAATAAACGATATCTCTAGCCAATCTAGAACAGAAAATTATAATATGGCAGCAATTTATCCCTTCTGTTTTAATATATTTTCCTTTTCTTACCTATCGGGTGAAATTCGGCATTGCTATCGCAGTACTCTATTTCAGTTTGCGCTTTAAGTCCAAACTCTGCTGTTAACTCTGCATTGACACATTTTTCCAACAATTCAGAATAGTTTTGTCGATATTCATCAATATTCCTGAATGTTCCTGGTTGGAAAGTGTACTGGAAATTAGAAAGAAAACCAATTGACACTATGTTACCAAACTTATAATACATTTTTTCATATTACTTTATATTTAAGTCAATTGTATACGTATTGTTTTTGTTTTTGTCTTGTGTAATTACCTGTGTTGCAATATTTAAAAAGATAATTTAATATAATGAAATATCCATGTAACGTTAGCAAACACTACGTTTTTCTAGAAATTAACTTATATTGTGTTTGAAATTATTAATTAAGGTACAATAACAAATTTAGGTTACAAAATTTTGAAAGATGTTGTTCAGTCAATTTACGTGATTTGATTAACTTATGATTATTTTTGGAATAAACCGTTAATTATAGTAGAATTTCTCAAAATTGTGCTCAATATTTTAATGTCTTTTACCAATATAATGATACATTTTATACTGCCGGCAAACTTGCCACCTGGATTAATTTCCTAAAATTCACCAAAAAATGTGTAAATATCACATCACTTTCGAAGAAGATTATGAAAGATGAACAAAAAACATATAAAAATTGATTTACCATATTTGTTTTCCGCACACGATCGTGTGGTATGGATTAAACCTAATCAAATGCTAATGTATTTTCTTCAACTTAGATAGGTAAAGATAGGTAAATCGTTTATTAAACCACCGAAACAAAAAACCATTACAATTTAAATGAAATCAATTTTTAAATTCCAAACTAAGTGGCCTCACGTTGTTACATTAGCTGTTCTAAAATAGAGCTAATAAAAATTTTCGGAATGTATAAATACACTACTGAAGCTGCTTGTTATTATTTTCTAAACACCCTTTTGGTTTGGTCTTAAAATCAAAGAAAATAATAAACATACCTCTAAAAACCTTGTGTTTGCAAATACTAAACTAATAGCGCAACAAAATCGATACGGTACAAATGTTTAAAAGATCTTGTTCGCATGTATTTATTATGTATTCCTTCTCAGCCGACATTATTTTTCTTGCAAGAGTGGAAACCTTCCGTTCCGGCTTCTTTAGCATGTTTTCAACCAATCTAAGAAGCTCAAAAATGTCAAGCACCTGATTCACGGTCGGAACTGAGCATAATTTCCATATTGCCGCTGTTGTTTACACAAGGCCTACGCCATGTGAAGAGCGTATGAGTTTAATAAAGCGGAAATACAAAATTCGACAAACTACGAGGCTCGGATTGTGTGGGATTTTCAACTGGTCCATAAAATTCTGTCCATTCGGCCGCTGACCGGATCCACGAGTCAAAGTCAAGGTGTATGGGACGTACGGAAAGATAGCTGACCCTCACGCGTGAGCCCTTTGCTGGGAAACGAATGACACGAAAAACAGGTCGTCAGATCGATAGCTTCATGTGACCCTGCTGTCATGGATAAATATTGCAAGATTTAAGTTATGTGTTGCTTAACGGCAGCTGAAACGAAGACGAGATGTCGTACCAAAACTTATGCTTATGCTAATGCAGCGCTGCTGCGCACGGGCACAAATCGGAAGACGCACCACCGGTTCGATTTGGGAAAACCGGATTCTGGAAAGTTCTGCCTGTGGCAGAATGGAACAGGCGGTAAGTTTAATTTTACTTTCAACCGCTCGAACCTACGTCGCGTAAATAAGCGCGGTAGATTCTCCGCTGCAGCAAGACCCCATCATAAACCGGCCGAAAACCGATCGGTGCTAAATGGAGTATCAAACTGGTTTCCACGCACCGTCTACTGTGGTTCGACGTTAGCTACAGACCGAAAGTGTCAAATATTTCGACGCACTGGTTGTTTTAGTCTCGAACAAAATTTAGGCTGGTAAATTCTGCGGGGTATTTGTTTTTCGGTATAATTTTTGAACCATTTCATTCGGTTCCATGGTGAGCGAGTTAAGTGCTAAAAACTGGAATCGCAACTGGTAGCCGTACCTTGCCCTCTATCAAATACCCTCATTCGAACTGTTGGTTGGTTGTCACAGTAACGGAACCGCGGCTGACCTTGAACTGATTCCCAATGGACACAATAATTCGTGACCTGTAATGCGTCGATTGCCTAATTAATTATGAGCATTTCTTGCGCGATGCGCTCGTTGGTCGCTTCATTATCTACGGTTACGCATCGGAAACGCTGATTCAGAAGTTTCCTTCATGTTTTTTTAAAGAAAAAACTAACCCTTTAGCTAGCTGGATGCTATGCTATAGCAATTTTTGGAATGTTTGCATGAAATTGTAGATTGGAAATGTATTGAAGTGTCCAAATATTTTCCACAGCTCGCAAATCAGGCAACGGTGAGATAATTACGCTGAAGGAACTTCTATTGATTTTTTATAGCATCTACTCTAATCTCTAGAGTTAATATAACTCATTGTAATGTTTGCTGCGTAGAGACTCTCAAGGCTTTTAAGCTGCTGATTAATAAACATGTCCACTCCCCAGCAGACGAGCGAAAGGAAGACGGACATTTTTAAATGAATTTTATTTACCCGGAAATTTGTCTTGAACTTGGGCACCAGCAGGTCGCTCTCGTTCAGCCGGTTAGCGATCGTTCGTAAACGCTGTTCGCAGTCGCGCACGCAAAATCCGCGATCGAGATGTGCATGGTTGAGCTGAAGCTTCCAGTTGGCGGAGTTGCGCTCGATCAAGCCCCAAACCGCTGAGGCGTTATCCGGACGAATGACCGCCTTCACCACGCAGTACACTGACGGTATGGTCGGGTTATCGTTTAGGCAGATATCGTAATCATCGTACTTGAACACACGCGGCATTCGCCAATATTCCGCAACTGGAAAACGAAGGAAACTTTATGTTTAGAAATCGCTGATGCACGCATGGTTATAACACGCTATAACCATTTGATAAAACGGTGTAAATGAGAAACGCACATTGTTGTACCATCTGCTCTTCACTTGCACTGGCCATGGTACCCACGATAATGGCCAACACCGACAAAATCCTGCAACATAACCTGACCGAACGGCTAGCCATCCTGGCGATATGGCAAAAGCTTGACTTCACTATTCTTCACCCGACCGACACACCCGGTTCGCGAGATCTGCACGCGATCGCGACTAAATCTAAACTGAAAGCAAATTTTTGGTGATCGAGTTCTTTAATCGCTGCCGCACCGGTGTCGTGAGAATGATAACTCATCTGAACCGGCTCAATGTGAACCGGGTTCAGGCACGATGCTCTGACCATGATTTTCCTACAGTTCGTTCGTCGGTAGAGGGCGGTAGGTGTGAGTTTTTTGGGACTTTTTTTAATATTTTTGGTTCCACTTTGGCGTTTGTATGTGGTTGGTTTAGATCGACGAACGTTATAGCACAACGCAAGCGCTTAAGTCTGTTGATGAGTGGTGGTTAGTAACATGACAGCTGACGGGTTTTTAGCTTTGTTCGCAAGACAGCTCAATTTCTCACGAATGCGAGGCAGTCCAGTCTACTAAACATCGTTTATGAATGAACGTATAAATGCAAAATATAGCTTCAATGAAAGGTATTTTTTTACTAGTTTATTTTATTGTTTACAGGTTATAATACTTCTTTGGTTACAATCCAAGTCTTGCGTGTTACCAGTTTACTAGACTAGTTTATATCACCATAGGGGGCTAGAAATTCCACGAAAGGGTTTGGAAACATATTTCATATGGTTTAAATAACTATTACTGGTGATTATTAATGTCAGATGATATTTGTTTCGTTATTCTAAGCAAAACATAAATGAATTACACTATTGTGATAAAATTTGTCCTCGTGGCAATTTTCAGTTGAATTTGCAAACACGACGTTTTTGCTCTAAGTTGCATAACAGCATAAGTACGGGGAATCGCACTATCTGAATGAATAAAAGTTTACATCAAATAATTTTATTTGAATTTGAATAATTTATAAACAAAACAGATCACATCAAATTGCATTGGTTAGGATTTTCAGTCCCGGAAAGCACAACTCGTTGGTGCATGAGAAAAACTCTTCTACCTCGCGAAAATCGTGGGTAAATGTTACGAAACTGTCGCAAACGAAACCGATGTAAATCACACCTCCAATGCACGCTTGCTTGCTTTTGATTTCTGACAAACCAGAAACGGATGCAAATATAATTACTCGCCAGCAGGTTGATAAAAGGGAAGTGAAACAATATAGCGCACTCACCATTTCATTGCGCTGTGTGGTGAGGATTGTGAGGACAATCGTCAAGAGCACGTTCTCAGCTATGACAATTTTCCGACAGTGCCCCAACAGGCTCCCAAGGACTAATGTTTTGTGTTTTGTTGTTATTCTCCCCGGTCTTCCCTCCTCTCTTGCTATCTATCTCATTCTCTCTTTCTATCAGGTGATGTAATGGATTCAGGGAGGCAATACAATGTCTCCGTGGTGCGTTACCTGTTTCCCGGGAAACGTGAATGATGGTGGTAGCATTCAGTACGAGGACAAATGTCTCTTTTTTCTTGGAGAGATGTCAGTAGGAACATCCTTTTTGTTTGTATCCCAATTGGATGGACGTTGATGGTTTCCCGTCACAGGACGTTTTAATCTGTGCAAGGTGTGGTTTTTTGTTCAGGAGCTTTTACCGATATGTGTTTGCCGCGGTGCGGTTCCTTGGGGATCGGTGTGTGAAGCTGATGAATAACCATCCATCGGGAAAGCAGATTCTGCAGCGAAAAGGATTATATAGTGAAATACTGTCCTGCACACGACTAACAAGAGAACCGGTTGCAGTTTCTACGATCACTGCAAAAAGTTGACGCGCACGGTCGACGAACTTGTGATGTACTATGCTTATGACGATGCACATGCATCTCATATCAACGCCATTCATTTGCAGCTCGTGCGGTTGCAAGACCTACCACTTATGGAACTTCGACCGTTGTTTGCCTGCTGGCGTTGTGGGGGTCAAGGGTAAGGGCTGGTTTCTGTTTAATCAAGGAAAATGACAGCTATTCGATGCGGTACTCGATTGGAGGATAGAACAACTCACGACACAACTGAAAGAAATTGACCCCGGTTCAAGGTTATGCAAAAGGGGGTGGAGAGTTTCGAAGAATGCAGAGGCTCGTCACGGTTAAGGTCATGTGTTGTTCGGGAATTTAATTTTCGTACTCAACCGATCTAGGTGGGCGAAACATAGCGGTAGGTTTGGCATACTTTGTTCGTTTTATTTAATTTAAAAATCAATAACGCACGCTTAAATTTAGTGATTTTAAGATGAAACCAATTAATCTGAAAAGGATTTTTCGGAATTCTTCAAGCTTAAGTTATCCGAGTTTTATGTGATTTTTCTAACATGAATCCTATTTGTTACAAATATGATATTTTCGATCGATAGTTATTATAAAATCTTAACCTGTTTTTAGATCTCTTTATTGCATCATATAAAATTCATCACCTGTGTAGGGTTGCCTGTGTTAGTTTTACAAAAACAAATACACACACTTTTATTTTCATTTTTTGATAGTAGAAACATATTTTATGAGTAATTGTTTCACGGTTTGCCATTCAACTATATTGGTCATTGAAATTATATTAAATTTGAAAAATACCGCCAACACAGAATAATTTCATGTTTGTTTGCATAATTACAAAAAAATCAGGTACTTTCTTCTGTTTTTTTTCCTTTCGGCCTGCTTAATTGAATTATATTTTTAGTTTTAGTAGACTTTCAAACGGTTATTAAAACAAGAGTTCGAATGAGATTATTTTTTAAATAAATATAATGCTTAAATAAGCATATTAAAATCGGTTGCATCATGAACTGAAAATGAAAAACGAGGTTCCCAAACGACTGTTTATGGGAGAAAAACGTGGTTGTGTATTAGTTTGTATCTGTAATTTTCAGCACGACCTACAAAGGGGACATCAGTCTCTGAGAGATAGATACTAATGTTTCTACAGTAATAAACCGTGTAAAATACAATAATGACCAGTATGTCTCGAGAAACTAGTATGAAAGCTGTTCAAGCAAAATGATAAATTAAAAACAAATTCATCTAAATTTGTATCGAATATTAGGGTAATGTACAATTTTTCAGACAATAAAATTGAGAGCCACAGTCAATAGATATGTGCTTCAAGAAACAAAATTTGAATTTTTCTATTCTGAATCCAAATATTTCTATCTACATCTACGACTTGTTTGACGAAAAAAATCGTCGATCCTTGGATCATAATTTTCAAGGCAATCCAAAACGTTTGAAAACGAATTAAATGATTTGACCTTAAGCTGGTGGAATGGAATATAAGTTTTGCATATCGAATTTGTGTGCTTGATCAACTCAAGATGCTTTGCTGTCTTTATTTTTTATACTACCGATTAGAGTTCTGCTTATTGTAGCAGTAGAGAAATATTTTATTCATTATTCAAAATGTACTAGTTCAGTGTTCAATGGTTTGCATCTCAACACATGTTACTTTTAAAAAATAATAGTATAAGTGTTAAAATTAAATGTGATTTAATTTACTTAATTTACTAGATAGTTTATGTTTTCGTTCGTTTGGGCTAGTTTTTTTTTATACTGCTCTGGATTTTCTGACACTATTCACGCCTCCTGATAATACGATAATGTCACGAATGCACTGCATCACTTGACCTTCGGTTGACTAGAAAGTGCTTAAGCAAAAGGTGTAACCTTGAACTAGATAGAGGGGTAGCGGAAAGGTAAATCCTTGGTAACAATTATCTATGGTGCTTCAAAAATGCAAAAATAAATTGCTGGAAAGCAACGTTAGAGGACGAAATCGGCTGTCTACGTAATAGCAGGAATGCTATTGCGGATGAAACTTGTAATGAAGAGCACTAGGCATAAACCGCTAAGGATTAATAGACGCAAATTCGATACAAAAAAAGTGTTTTGTGTCATGTACGTCACTTCCTCAACGTCGACAACTGTTCAGAATCGCAGGCTATGGAACTAAATTGACAGTCAGATAGTAGGCGCCCGACGAATGGTTAGAGGGCTTCCGCCTTTAGTTAGTTCCCAGTTATGTGCCCTATTTAATGAGAGGTTTGTTTGCACTACCTCTCTTATCGATTGTTGTATGTTATGTGAGTTAACCAATAGGCTAATAGACTTCGATTGCTAATAAATAAATAAAACATTAAATATGTCAATAAAACGAGTCCTTATTATACAGCTTAATACAACGTTTCTTCAATTCTTTTCAGAATCACAAGCTCGAAATGTTTACCACTGCATTAGCGGTAAGTTGTTTAAATTTATTTTAATAACATACACTGATATTTTGACGAATCTACTTTTAAGTCTAAGTCTACTGGGCAAAAGGAAAAAAAATACCGTATAAGTTACGAGCTTCCGTAATCATGAAGCTGGGTGTAAAGCTTTCAGTATGCAAAAGCTCACGTATAAACTATTCGAGCAGCTGTAGTGCTTCGCAAAGCTCGAATTCGAAGCGTATTTTTGTCTCAAATATCCCATAATATACACGTAATCAAATGAGTTATATTCAATTACTTAGACGAAACAAGAAAGAATAGGATAACCGAGACGATGTGGTATAAAATGTGATATAACGATGTGTTATAAGAACTACGAAAAAGGAATGAAAAGAGATAAAAAATGAGAGAGTAAACCGAGGAAAATAAAGTAAAACATTTTCGAAACAATCGAAAACAGTTACAACTATTAGCGGAATTAGGTATTATTCGAGCTGAATAGGTGATATTCGAGTTGTTCAAAGGATCCGAAAAGCAAAATCCCTCGTCCAGTCTCTACAATCCATTCTTTCGAAATTATGAAAGCTAAAAAAAATAATTTCGAATTTTGGCCTATATAACAGCGATTTTTGGCCTATATAACATAATTGAACAATAAGGTGTATAGGTGTAAATTATGAAAGATTTTCTTTCAGTGTAGTTGCGATTTATTAAGCAAAACAAACGATCATAGGGAGCTTTTTCAAACATTTTCAGAATTTGTCCGTTTTCTACAGATTAACCTATTGTGCGGTGGCAAAATTCCACTATCTTCCACTCTTACAATGGCGGCTGAATGAGCCGATGATGATGCTGAATTGATGATGACAACTTTGACATTTATTTATTGTTTGTGTTTTGCTTTTGCAATTTGTGTGCTTCTTCTTCAAAAAGTGATTACAATTCGAGGGAAGAGGCCGTGATGTCCTCGGTTACGGATTTTATTTAAAAAGTGTGTCGTTTGTTTTGTCTGTAACTATTTTTCGTAGGTGTAGGTGTAAGATGGCGCAGATAGTTTAAAGATATTTGGTAATTTTGTGGTGCTTAAATTTGATTTATGGTAGTTATACTAAACATTCTTTTCGGCCAAGTTTCCGTCCCTATTTTTCTCATCGTCAATGCGAAAACCGTATGAAAACAGCGGTATAGACTGTGATGTGCGCGTGTTTGTGATTTCGCAGTTTCACTATTGTTTTAATATTTTCATCGATGTAAATGTCCATGCTGTGGTGTGAACGGCAGAATGTAGAACAAAGCGGACTTTCCAAAAAATACTTGAAAATATATTCAATAAGCATCGCACGTAATTTTTAATCCTACTTCCGCAACTGATGAGATGAAGAAGCAGGGCGTTAACGTGTGAGTGAAATAGTGATCTCCTGCAATGTTTACAATGCCTGTCGTCTTTTTATTGAGCAGAGGAGCGCTGAACCCTTAGCAACGGTAGGGCAGAAGTAGGGAGGGGTGGGGTGGGGTGGGGTGGGATGGTATTGTGCACCGGAATGCTCAAGTTGCTAAACGTGTCGGGTATTTTTGTTTGCTTGAATTGACGAGAGGGGTGGGTAGTGTATCGAAATGCGAAGCCTGTCAAAGAATTCTACCGACGCTTGCGAAACAAGTGATGATTGGCAAAATCAAACTGACGAATTGAACATGAGCTATCAGGATTTCAACGGTGTTTGTACGAAATACTGTTTTTTATTTCAACTAGCGTTTAACTAAACTAGCGTTTATTTAAACTAAACTAGTGTTTATTTAAATAATGAATCTCGCATTTCTTAATATGAAAACAGTGTTTGCCAAATCGGGTTATCAATCAGTCTTACACGTAAGGGTAGGTAAACTGGCGTGGAAGCAGAACGATGGAAAGAAAATTCAAAAGAGAAAACAAAACAACAATTTCCTTTCCTATTCCGTCCTTTTAAAACTCCGCACGAACGTCTAGGAAAACGAGAAACGGATAGATTGTGGGTTTGCAATACCGGTTTGTCGTTTGGTCGACTTGAAATAAAGTGTTTTTTGCTCAATTTTGTGCAACGTTTCGAAATAAATGCTTTTAGCGTTGGCTTATCTGTTTCCAGCAAAACGCAAAAATAGCTTGACTTAGTCATTATTTTAGGAGCTTAGTTTTGTTACGAACAGATATCGACGGCGATATTATTTTTTACCATATCTGTTTTTTATCGTTAGGAAGTGCATGGTTTTGTGTTTTTATGTTTATATCGCGTTGTCATTGGAAGAAGAGTGCTGCCTGTGCGCGCGCAGGTGCATTATGATATTCGCACTCGTGTAGCGTCGACGTGCACAATGAGCTCGAGGCAAATCCATTGCTGTTACATTAATTTCTAAAACAAAATAGTTCATCGATGTCTTACAAATTGTCCATACGAATTAATTTCACCTCAATACCTTATAAAAACACCTTCTAATGAGTATTCCGTAAAGATGCCAGCCTTATAGCGTCGTATGTACAGTGAATGATAAATAGTAAATTAAGTGAAACTGTGAGCTCGGCACAGTCCCACTGTGCCGTGTACAAATCACGGAGCATACAAATCGTTTGCGATACGTTTGCCATCCGATTTCTAGTCACTTCGTCGTTTCGCTCGTCCGCTCATGTTCGCGTCCGCGCACCTGTTTGTCGCACTGAAAACCGGGCGAGCAAATTCGATTGACTTTTCTTAGAAGAAAGTTTACCCTTCCAACAGGGTTTAGTAGGCGCTGGAAAACGCGTAGCTACAGTAGTAATCGTACTTTGGTTCAAACGAGTGTGTCAGATTGGTGCTTCAAAGTTGTTGCTTTAGTCGTTAGTTATCTGATAATCCAGCATTTCACGGGTTTTCTTGAACTCGGTTGTCGAGTCGCCACGAAGAAAAATGTTACTTTTAGCTTACTTTTCAAAAGTGAGTGTTTCCTTTTGCAATTCCGCTTTTAACTACACGTCCGAATGTAAAAGTGAAGGGCTTTCAACTTCTTCGCGCCGTCATTCTTCCGACCGGTTTCCGAATTAATTCTGTGCACTTGAATCCCCCCAATCATCGGTGTTGCCTATCGTGCTGACAGGGTGTGGAAATAATCTACCAATGCTGTGAACTTTGTGGTTGGCTGTTTTCGGTTGATTACGTTCCGCGCCTGTCGCAAGAGAAAGCCAGCAGTCTGTGAGGAAGAAAGTGGTGTGAAAAAAGAGTTTTACCATGTCGTTTTAGTCGCTTAGCTGGAGTTTGAGTGTTTAACGTGACGATGGTGCTTGCTGAGGTGTTGAGAAATGTTGTGAAAAAATAGCACACAGATAGCGAGTGAAGCCCATACAGGCGCCCTAGTGCAGTGCCGTCCAAGCGGGCGTTGGTGTTGAGTTGAGCTGATAAGAAGTGTAAACATCACGAGCAAAACTGCTCTCGCATGCGATTTCCTATCCCGTTTCGTGACGTGCATTCCCTTTGCACTTCTCCTGCTAATCAACCGTCGCGAATTGCTGTGTGAGTGCGTGTGTGTGTGTGTATGTGGGTATGTGTGAGTAGAAGCATCCGTATGCGAAGAGCATATGAAAACAGCCAGCTTCGATCTGCTCCGGTGTGTGATGTTTTGATGTGAACTTGACCGGAAGATAGCGGAATCGATCTTTCTTCGCCGTCGTGCGCGTGATGGTATTGGTACGATGAATATTTGAATGTGTGCGTGGGCAAGTGTTGAAGTGAACGGGATAAAAGGTAACACACATACTCAGCATAATTTATTTTCCAACTATCGTATTAATTTAATGAGCTGTAGACTCAATTCTCTAAGCCTCGATTATAAAAAAAAAACATGAGATCAGTTTAAATGATGAAGTATCATGTACTTAAGAGAATCTTCGGGAAATGCGTGGGAGCATAATTGAAGACAACATCCTTGACCTAGAAATTGTGAGTTTACGGCACACATGTGTTTCTTGCATTCTTTCTTTGCGTGTTTTTGCGTGCAGCTTCAATTGCCGTGTAGCAAAAAACTTCTGCTTACTTCTGCTTCTGCTGAGCTGATAAGAGCTCAATCAACTAGCAAACCCTTTTACAATGTATGTCTTGTTCAAGAAGGTTACAGCAAGGGAATATAAGTAATAGAAAAGCTTATAAAATAATGAATCATAAAGGTTCTAGACGACAATTATTTGTGAGATATTCTGAAATCTTTGTTTTGACAAGTTTTATGAAGGAAATTAAAATTAGGATTACGAGCATATTACAAAATCAAAATGTGAATCAATTATTTTAAACATCAATTATTTAAACGGGACGAAACATTCCGATGCCATTTCAGGGCAAAGGCCAAGGGGTTGCATGCTAGAGACAAAAAGAAGTTCCTATTCTCTGGAAATAAGACCCTGCTGTGTGAATAGACTGCGCGAACGGCTCACTGAGAGCCATTACTAGCATAATTAGAACCTAAATCAAAGCCAGTTTGGATAGTGCCAACACAGCGTCAAGGTGATGTCGCCTGCATTATCAACCTCCGCCACATGGTGGGCATTATTTAGTACACCCCGTGAAAGGATCAGCTTTTACTAGGTTTATCGTTCACCTCATCCGCTTGTTTCTTTCGTCGAATCAGTTTCTTGCCTGGTTTTGCCCTGTGGTAAACACTGCTTTGCTCATATGAACCCTGTAACGTGAAGCTTTATGGTCGGAGCTAGTGAGGGGTTATAATTGGGGATCTCAATTTTGACGATCAGTCATAAACCGGTGTGACCGGTATGCACGTTTTAATCTATCGGCTCTAATCTAAAATTAACTCTGTCTAATTGTAGTTTTACATACTAATCCAGCATAGAGCGAGAGAATGTTTTTGGTGTTGGGAGTATGCTCAGTTCTAGAATTGGAACGATGAAGGAGGTGGTTCCATCGAGCACAACAACAAAAACAACCGTCAACGTTTCCTAAGATGATGTAATTGTTGAATTTATCAGCTGACGGCCACAGTGACGAATGCGGTTGTGATAGGAGTGTCTTTTTCACCACCCATTCATCGTTTCGTTATTTATGTCTCGAATTTTAATTCAATGTCCTGGTGGAAACCAGTTGAGTGATGATAGCGATTATTTTTGTTGCCGCACGCGGTCCACAATAGGCTTGACTCTCTGATTATTTCAACCGATTTACTCCAAGCTGAATGGATCTTTCATTTCATCGCTCTATCGGGATTGCGATCGAAACGTTCATTCATGTAACAAATTATGCGATAAATTACTTGAAGAAATTGTGATTTATTTAAAATAAATATTGTTTTATTGAGCTTAACAAAGCTCTTCCAAATGTAAACAAGACCCCCATCATTTTTAACTGCCTTAAACTGAGTCGCTTTTGTTTTTGAAAGGCAAACTCGCCTGTCGCAGTAGTAAATCGTGTATTGATGCAACTGGTTAGCTCTCGCCGCTTTTTTTATGCAATCATCTTCCGTGCAAGGGCGGCCGGTTATGCAAGCGAAAGTCAAACAACGTTTTCGACGACGTTCGACGCAAGATTTTAGGGGCTTTTTTTGTGAGCGCACCCTATCGAAAGCCACACGCGTTGGCTCATTCAAAATTTAGTCGCATTCGGCCGAGATTGTGATTTCTGCTTCGCGCTAGTGTGTGGCAACGTATGTATGTGTGTATGTGTAAATACGGGTTTTACGGTGCTGAACGAACGCGAGATGCAGTGGTAGAAAACGCCACACCGCGCTTGAGCTTGAGCCTCCCAAATACGTGTCACCATTAAGGCGCGACAAGAAGGCAAAAGAAGCCTGTGAGTTTCTGTCGAGTTTGTTAGTTTTTTTTTGTTGTCTTTTGCACAAACTCTCCACGCTCGGGGAGGAGCGGTGGTGGTACTTACATTCGACGCTAAATTTATCCCAAAGCTTGGTACAGAGCGAACCTGATTCCCTCCGCCACCGGTTAGGGAAACGGGGAACGGTAGAGTGAAAGTGAAAGTTTATGTTTCCCTTCCCTCGTTCCCCTATCTCTTGCACGACTATTTCGCACTCAATCCGCGTGCATGGTGAACCATTCCGTTTCCGGATTTTTTTTTCATGAAACCCTGGCTGCCTTACTTAATAGTTGCGCCCGGGAGACGATAGGGTGGACTATTGTGCGAGAGGGTGAGAAGGTAAAAATCAGAAATCTCTGTCTCTCGTTACGGTCTGCTGGGGGAAAAAGTACGCCACTTCTCACAACCGCAGCCCAAGAGTTCCGCAATGTTTTTTCCGCCAACGTGTGGTGAACCGTCGGTAAAGAAAGTGCGCTGCGCAAATGGAAATGGCCCACCACGGACGAGTAAACGCTACCTTTCCTTATGCGCATTGGTGTTCCGATTGACCGTCGCGATGGAGCCCAGGCGGTAGTGAAAGAACCTTAGTCTGCGTCATTAGTATGCCTGTGCGTAATCCAGGGAAGAAAGGTTGCAGGCGAAGATAACTTTTTCCAAAATCGACCGATAAATACCTTTTTTTGTATGGAGTTTCGTTTGATTTAAGTATCAAGTCGCTTTTTTATGGTAAAATATAGGCAATTGTATATAGGGCAAAGTATATAAGAAAAACATAAGAAATAAAACGGCTGACTAGTTCTATTTTCCAAATGCCATAATGAAACTTCGGCCTAGATTAAAAAATACTCTGAATAATTATCACATAATATACGTATTTTTTAGATAATGCCAATCCAAAGTTATATTATAGAACAGCATTGTTCAATGCTATGAAACATTATTTGTAAATTGTAGGTGATAATTAATATAAAATCTCATACAATTCATAAAGTTGAAGAAATAACAATTATTAATTATTTGTTATCCTTTAGTGCATCTTTTGTGTTTCATATGTGTTACCAGATGCTTTATTTTTTCACAAAAATGGTTTGAAAATGTTCACATGTTAATGGAAAACTTTTGCCATCTCAGCATTGCCACAAGTGTCGATTATTTATTTTAAATATACTATTTATTTTAATCGATTATCCAATGCAATTTCAATTGAAATTGATTATTTAAATTACAACCAACTCCTCTCACCCAGTTGACGTGAGGCTGTCTCAAAGGATAAACATTGAGTTTGTTCGTGTATTAAACGCCGCCCTCTTACGCGTACGTCCCGCTGGAGGATCTTGCATAACCTTTACCGCATTTGAGGTTTGAAGCTTTCCGAAAGTATTCAAAACAACGTATCAATCGGCTTGGCAAAAAATAGCTCATGCGTGCGTTTATTATTTTTCCCCCGTTTACGTGCTCGCTATTTGCGCAAGTGAAGCGTGCATTGCAACACACGCCCCGTTCCTGTGTGTGCTTTCCTCTTGAGTCTACCAGTGCCAACCGGCAGTAACCGGAGAAAGCGCAAAAACCCCTCTGCCTTTTAGTAATAGCAGTCCTAATACCAGCAAACTCCACTCCCCACCTCCCAGCGGTTCCCGTGCAGACGGCTGCATATAGTGGGTTTTCAAAATATATGCGGGCTCAACGTTTTGTGGAGCTTTCGAGCGGCTATGGTCGCGGTGTGTTGACGGTTTTCGACGATGTGCGCTGGGCGAAGCGGGTGAAGGCTTCCTATTTGGCTAACACACACTTTCGACGGGAACTTGGCAAAAACAAAACAAAAAAAATAATACATCCACCTCTTTACCTGCGTACGAATGTGGTGTGGTGTGCGTTCGTGCGCTGTGGAGACAAACAAAGCCGACCAGCCAGTTACGAACACCTTCAAGCTTACGTCAGCGCTGGATGCAGTGCGTTCGCAGGCGTGCGTGTGTGTGCTTTTGGACGGTAGCAGCGTGGTGGATGGCATAATTAAAATTTTGTGACTTCAACCTTTGGTGGAGTTGGCCACGACGGTGGTGGTGAAGGACGGATGTGGTGGTCACAAGCACGCACGCACGCACGCACGTACGCACGTATGCACACGCACACAACACTGTGGGTGGTGGGGTAGGGCGAGGGGAGGAGAGGGGGTGGGGAGTTGACAACGGACGGAGTTCGTTGCCTTTTTGGAAGAGGTCGTGTGTGGCCGTGGGAGCCACCGAGTGGTGATGTATGTTATGCATTTGACCAACATCTTTCCTGGCCGAGCATAGCTGGCTGCTTGCCTCCAACCGTCGACCAAACACCATCCCCCGGTACTTAGAGGTCGGTTGTTTGTTTTGGTTTTGGATTTTGGTGCTCTCGAAATAGTGCGGTGCGCGTTTGGTCCATCGGTGTCCAACGTGTACACGTTGACCAGAGTATTTGTAACAAAAGCGATCAAAATCGACGATACATTTAGAAGAGGGGATTTTACATGGAATCCCCCATGATAGCCTAAACGAATTGTCGGTAGAAGCAGGGGTAGTTTGTTCGTATTGAAAATGTTCCACGTTGATGATGGATGTGGGATCAAATCGATGCTTAACCCGTAAAATTTCAAATCGATGCTTAACCCGTGGGATCAAATCGATGCTTAACCCGATTTTTCAAATCCATGCTTAACTAATGTCGTGTTTTAAATATAAAAATTTTTGTTCCCCTTTTGCTTGCTGTAATGTTTTATGAAAATGTTTCTATTAATTATTTATAATTATTATTTTTTAACTCCCTGCCATCGTTCGCCAATTTTAATAATTTCAGCCAAGTCACTTGCATTCTGCAAGAAGATAATTTTTTTAAAATTAAAATACAAGCGTCACAAAACGCTTTCTCCTATCTTTTTAGGATACAATACTGTAAGTATTGTTCGCTTTCACTTGATCTTGAATCTTAATTAACTTTTCCAAGTTGTATTAATTAGTCAACACACTCTTATTTTAAATTTTTTGAGTCATGAACATACGATAATGACACAAAACGTATCTAATATTTGAATCACATCAGACATGAATGATTGAAAATGTTCCAAGAACTTAATCCATTGTTTTGTTTATTTATTTCATAAACTAATGACTGGACTTTATGACGCTAACAGGACACTGAGACCAAGAAGTTGGCTAAAGACGAAGTAAAAAGAAGTAAACAATTTTACTTCTACTATTTTGTCTTCTACTATACTGTTGGGACTTCTCTAATTGGCATAGCATGCAATGAGTAATATTCATTATTTAAAACAAAATAACAATATTGTCTTGTTTCCTACTAGTTGTCTACTTTAAAGCGGCGTACTACGTGTTTTCGTCTCAATCCAGTGTTGAAATCGAACGTCCGGTTGCAATTATAATACTTATTTGTTTTGCACATGTGAAGCAGGCAGCTGTTGTTTCTCAGATTTTCACCATGTATTCTCACGCAAATATCGATGCATTACTCGTACATAGATACACTTCCAAACACAGCAGTTGACCCTCTCGATGACACCAAGACGTTGCGCAATCAGGAGCTGGAAGTCTCCATCAGCGCCAACGATGCATTTGAAAAAGTTCATCGGTGCTGAAAGGGCAGCGTCTGCAGATGACACATTGTAAATCGCTTATTTTCTTTCTCATTGACATGAATGAGCTGAGAACGGGAGATATCGATTTGGAAACTACATGACCACACGCAAATCCTCGCTTCACCAACACTCATCACCCATGGGGTGGTCGATTGTTTTAAGTTGCAGTAAAATGACGAAAAAGAAACTCATCAAGCTAGGGCTGAAGAAGCAGCGTGAAAGAAGCAGCGACTCTAGTTTGGCACCATGTTGATATGTCTGCGCTATGTGGTTTGGTCTGAGACGTACCGCTACAGTAACTGTGCTCAAGGGCGAAGGTGTGTTAATCTACCGGCAAGCTGCTATTCAACTAAAGGTAAAACCATGCCCCGGAAGTCGTAACAGATGTATGTCACGCTTCGAGTACCACTTTTTCGCGTAATTCATAGTGCAGGGCGTAAAAGTGTCTTTCGGTTCGCTGGAGAACGTCCTGAGGTGGGAACGAATTATAACCGCCACGGTCACCAACACTACCCCGCAGTTACCCAGAATTGCGGTGTGTGACGTGTGATTTGGCTCGTGGATGTTTATCCAAATTGAAGGCTCACCGTCGACACACTAACCTTGGACTTGAAAGCTGTGTTTGCACATAAGAATAGTACTTTCTGAAGGTCTTCCCTTTTTCGTTGTACCGTGGGCGGGTGTACGGCCTGTGGTGGGTGGTTTTGAAAATTTAGCGGAAGCTGCAATAGAGAAAACAGTTGCACACGTAATCGACGCTATCGACGAGAGACATCGGTTGCAATGACTCACCGATAACATCGTTTATATTCCGGTCGCACTACCGATTATCTGTTGGTCACAGCAGTGCAGCGTGGAAAACGGTGACTCAACGGCGAACCCAAGTGGGCTGACACGTTCCACGCGAAAAATATCTGGCATTGATCCAAAATGCCGGTTTAATATTCGATCCACCATCACATTGTGGGGGGGGGGGGGGGGGGGGGGGGGGGGGGGGGGGGGGGAGTAGAGGGTCATCTCTTGGCATCGTTTGACTGTATGATAAATTGTACCCGGGTGTAAGAATGGACGAGAATAGTCGTGATTAAGAATTTGTTTATTTGCGCAGTATGGTTCCCCATGCAACGATGCAATCAAAACGTTCTAGAACTTACAAAATCGATTAAAACATCAATAACATATACCTGGTACTTAAAGGTGAAACCAACCCACCCCATTTTCCTGGGGAACCATCGCCAAACTTCCACTTGTAATAGTTACCTTTTTCAAAATTGGAGTGTAAACAGAGGTGCCCTAGAACCAGCCAGGCACACAATGGGTTTATTTACACCTAATATCGAGCTAATTTGATTATCGATTATCTGCTTCATCTATCCGAGCTGCGCTAGTGGCAGCGAAAGGACACCGTCGCACCTACACCCATGTTTGCCGTGTCTGCTATTTTTGCCTGTTCGTTTCCAATTAGTGCAATTTAGTGCTGCACACATGCCTAGCGGTGGCCAACGGCAGAAATCGTCGGAAATCATGCACATTTGGACTTGGAGCACTGCATCATGTGTGGCTCGTGCGGCGAATGGCGCCGTACATCTATTAGGCTTGTCTTTAAGCGGGAGGATAGGCAATCCTAGAGCAAATGGGTCATTGGTTGGAAATGTATTGATCGTCTGACATTAGCATGCAACACGTTTTACAGCACGCGCCTTATTGTTTGTCATTTTCAAGGGCATCCTGTGTAGATTTCGGTAAGAGAAGCCATATCGTTCACGACACGTGTATGGGGTTCTACGCGTGTGCCTGTGCAAAGGAACGTTTTACCTAGGATTTGCGTTGACAAATATGAAAAGTATTGTAGTTGATTAATTAGTTTCAGTTTGCTTATCGCAAGTGTAGACTTGTTATTCACAAGAACTTTCAATATTGCCATTTAAGGAAACTTTGAAGAGGCATACAATTTCTTTTGGATTTATTCGTTTCATACGATGCAAATAAATGCCTTATATGCTCAATTTGCTCCATGCTAAAATCAGTCAGATTATTTTTTACACGGTGTTTTTTTTCCTATGTTATACTTACATATCATGCTAGCTCTGCTGGTGATGGAACATTGCTCCAGCTTGAGTGATTGTGCTTCACATATTGATTGATAAATTCAAAATTCCTAACATTGTAATAATCAAGCACTGAATATTTCACAAATTCGAAGGTTTATCATATGCTGCTAAATGGTGCTTGTTGATGACAAGTGAGGAGAAGATACATATTTTTTATTAGCCATTGTCGCATTTGTCGAACATTGAGATGAGTAAAATTAACCCAAAAGAAAAGAAATACAAAAAATTGTTTCAATTAACTATCAAAACAAGGTGGAGAAAACATGGTCTGACATTTTTATAACATACGATACGTTTCTATATACGATAATTTTATTTCATTTTATCAAAATAGTTGATAAACAATTTGTAACTGCCAACAATGGTTTAAATTAAATTAAAACGATTATCACATTGTACGCGACGCTTCATCCGCGTGAACGAACTGGAAATAATAACTCACGCGCCACACTAAAGAGTATAAAGCAAATAAGACTAGATTCATCGCGAAAGGTTAATTTTTATTTATGACTCTCCGCCTTGAAACTGTCCGGGCGTTTACTGCTTTTTTTTTGCTGTTAAGCAGTTGATGGTGAAACAGAAGCAAGTCATTACGACGCTTGTGGTGCTGGTGTTGAAAACTCTCTTCTCGGTCATGTTTCAAGTGCAGCAGGGACAAAGTCGTTGAAATAAATTTCCCCCAACATTCTGCAAGTGAGCTCGCAAGAAGCGTCCAACGTTCTGTTTTTTCGTTGGATAAAGTACGGCTTGATAAATGAGATTTTGGTGATATTCCAGTGTTGGCTTTATTTTTAAGAAGCACTAACGTAATGCAAAAATTGAAGGAAAATGAACAGATCATCGATGTTTTTGCTAATATTTGAGTGTGCATTTGAATACATATAAAAAAATTTCAATAATACTACAATACATTTACGAAGCGACTAACATAATGGGGCTCTTTGACGCATTATGCCAATCCAGTGGAAATTTGGCACATGCATTGACAGCGATTCAATCTATAAAATTCATTTACTACCTCATTTGAACGACTACTAATTTTTCCTGACAAACGTGATGCTCCTTCGCCACCTGAAATGGGTGATTGTCCATACCTAACGCGAGAGGGTGGCTACAGGATATTATGTGGATCCGCCCAAACCATAAACTTTGTCTTCGCAGATGACTAAAGAATGGCGTCTTCCACGGCGAGGGGCTTTCGGCTGCAGGGAGTTTTTGTGAGCTGTTAATTTTTCTTATTGAGGTTATGCTGTTAACGATTATCTTTCGGTCTTGGTTATTATCCTGTCCCATTAATCCGGCCCTCCGAGCGAGCGGGTGGGGAGTGGTGGTAGGTGGTGGAAAGTAAATTGTTCAATTAACCGAAATAATACGGCACGAGGCTCTTGGTTGTCAACGGATGCGAAAGTGGGAAGGTACCGTTTGTTGGTATTGCCACACTGTTTGCACCCGATGCGCGATGCGATGCCGAGAAGGTGTTTTCGTTTCGTTCGTATTTTACCATAAATGGGCCACTGTGTTAAACGGTTAAAGTGTATGCAAACTGGCAGTGGCTTTCGGGTACAACGCAGCGCAGTACTCATTAGCATAAGGCAAAGTAAAATTGCTCCTGTCAGCGACGGTGATCTTTGTGCAGAATTTATCGAACATTGTCAAGCCGCTGTTCCGCTTGCTGCGAGGCGCCCGGTTGCGTCATGATGAGCGTTTCGCGTGTTCCTACGATGAGCCGCCATATTTTGTGGATTTTAATAAGGATGTTCAAAATAATGGTTATTAATTGCTGTTTATCGTTACATTTCGAAGAGGAATTATTTCTGTTGTGGTTAATCAATCCCCAATACGGGTTTTTATGTTCATCTGGTATTTTCCTTTTGAGTTTGGCATATGTTCCAGACTGCTGCGGAGAAACACTTGTTTCTGAGCCAATATAGTTCGTGGATAGGCCTTCAAAAGGTTTGTTGAAATAAACTACATGTCAGTATAATGATAATTGTAAAAAAATAAATAAATAAAAAAAAGAGCGAAATGATTCAATGTGACATTTGAATGTTTAAAAATTAATTAAATTGTACGACTGAAACATTTGCTGTCGTTTAGAAAAAAAATGTACCATGAATTATCCCCCGCCCAGTTGTTTCGCTGATTATTTCCCGCAAACACAAATCCCAAATCCATCTGCATTGTGATCTGCGTTCGGAAACCTTCACCTGACGCGATTTGATACCACGTGACGATCGCTTCGATCGGTGCCCATTTGTTGCAAACGCGGCGATTGTTAGAGCCCGCGTGTATCTATCGTGCGATTTAGCGTCTCTCGTTCGCTAGGCTACGACAGCACGCGGGTACGCGGTTAGTTCCTTCCATTAGTGAGTCGGTTACACGCATTGTGGCAGTGGTAGTAGTGATACAGGGCTACTAAAATACACACAAACACCACGCAACACACCATTGGTGTTTGTGGCATGCTATCTTACCCACCTACGAACGCGCTGATGTTGCGCTGATCACCCTTGATGCCGGGCATGTAAATTAAATGGTTGTATTTTTTTTTTTCGTTTTTGTTTCCCACCTCACACTGAACCGTCAGCATCATCGGCAGTATCATCTCTCACTCGCTTACCCGATAGCTTGGCGGTAAATTATCACCACCGTTCCATTGCGCTGTGCGAATGTGCAAAATTACTCATCTCAATATAGCGCGCCCGAATGCCGTCGGTGTTGATGGAACGGAAATTCGTTCTGATTGATCATGTGTTGATAGACGCACCTAACGGGGAGGACCCTCTGTGTGTTGGTGTCTATGCTTGGCGAAACATTTAACGTCCGATTATAACTGTGACAGAGGAATCATCGTTCATTGATATCATTCATACTTCATATGGTCATTCAATACTAATGACACTTTAAAATGATATTTACAAATCAGTTCGTTTTATTCGGTTCGGTTTTACGTAAACCGAAACTTACGTAATTCGCGCAACGTTGATTTTATGAATGAATTTCTCAAATTCGATAGCCTGGTGACCAAGCGCTTATTTTAACGGATGTTTATTTCGATGTATGGAATGTATTACTATACCACATGAATGATGTTATTTTGATTTCATGAAAGACTCTCTAGATATGTTTTTATAAATATTGGTCGTGTTGTATTGTGTATCTATTTTAATTAATTAGCTAAATCTAAATTAATTAATTAAATAGATAAAGTCAAAGACCAAAGTCAAAGTCAAAGTTGTTGCGTTTCATTAATACGTATAATCAATTTTAGTAGATTTTTACAAACACTTTATTACCATGTTTTTGTCATGGTCGTAAAACCTTGTTTTTAAAAATAAATAACTGTTTTAAAAAGATAAATAATCGTTTTTAAAGCAATTTATGGATATACTTAAAAATGAATTTTTTATATTGGAAGAAAATATATTGGTTAGTGACAAAACGATTTTTAATGGTTTATCAATATGATCATCTGTTGATTTATTTTCGGTTGTTTTTTGCAATAAAACAAGCAGTTGTTTTTCAGTGAAGCACTGTTTATTTTTCCTTCGAACAAATTTTCCAAAATATTGTGTTATTTAAATAAAAATAATGTTTTGATAACGCCTAATGAATGATAAAGTAATATACACCTAGAAAAAAAAACATAAATGTTTTATAAAAAAAAACTACTTACTGCTTATTACATGCAATTACACAAAATAGTATTTAAAATCGGTACGTGAGTTATTTTATTTCACACAAAACGATGTTAATCATCATTCCACAAGGCAGCTAGAATCGAGTTTCATCGGATTTATTCGTAACGATGACACCGTGACACGAGTTCGCAAATAAAGCACATCACATACGCCATCGGCTGAGAATGGTCCAAGAGTTCAAAAAGTTTTACATTTCGCATTTATCACTGTCATTCATTAGACACACGGCTCACGTTGAACCTTCTTTAAAAGGCACACTTTTATTGATGTCTCGTCTGTATTTTGCCCTTTGTTTTTTTTGTTCCTCTCGTTTCATTTCGCAATAGTAATATGCAAAAAAACTGCTTGCCGGCCAACCCGGACGAAGATACTGAAACCATACGTCGTTTTCGATTTTATTCGTACGTAAGGTGAAGCTCGTTTAATTTTATGAACCTGCCTTCGATGGCGTTACTTTGCTCATTTTTTTTCGCCTTCGAGGTGCAGTGGTGGTTCCGTGTGGACAGTTTATCTTCTGTCCCAGGCAGGTCAGACAGGCAAGTAATTCCGGTACCAAAAAGCCACGCTTGAAACATCGTGGATGGTGGTCCATACCGGGCACCAAATGAAACATAAAAAAACAACACTTCCTTAGCTAATAGTGCAATAAAATTTGAGGTCGTCCTGGCACTCGTTAGATTAGTTATTCTACTCTCGCCTGCGCCAATGCGCATTGCTTCACCCTCTTCACAACAGCTACTGTAGCAAGAGAATATTGGAGCGAATAAATAATTTATATTGCAAACGTGTGCTACTCGTTTGTGGCGACAGATATTCTCAGTGTGGTGTGGCGGTGGATGATAGAAAGGGTAATGATGACGCAAATATCGGGCCGCGCAGCATTCTCCGATGACCGGTCTGCCGATCGCTGAAGGTCGTGTAGGATTTGAATGATAAACTCTGTTGGTCTTCTAGTCGGGAATACGTATGCGCACGTATTTACTGATAGCATAGTTGCGGATATAAGAAATGCGGATATAGATCTTATTACTTGCTGCGATAGTGTCAGAACGGGAACGAGTTTTAAATGGTTATGCAGAAGAGCTTCAAATGAGTCATGTTTAATTTTGTCAATTTTTTTTAGAAATATATCGTGCAGACACACAAATGTCGTGTGGCTTCGTATATTTTTTTGTTGTTTTTTTAGAATCATCTTTTTGAATAGAAGTTTGCGCGTTTGCTTCAGTCACATCTGTAAATGGCAATGTTATTGTTTTTGGAAAACCGGCTCATCCAAATATTCCACAAAAAATGGTAAAAATAGTATCAATATTGATACTGCTGCCACATTTTTGACTGTGTATGTCATGCCTTTGAAAAGTGTTAGATTAAAAGAAGATAATTTACCAAACTCTTGCACTGGTACATGTGACGGTAGGTTGTTATCACCGTGCAAGGTTCAGCACGCTTTTGCACGCGTGCTCAACTGCTCCAAGCATAATCATTCCGAGCCACGAGGCTTCCCCGCGTTATTGACCGCGAGATATTGTGCGTGCTGCACGCGGCGTACCGTTCCGAGCGGTGAGATTTCGTGACTTATCGATTGCGTGTTCTAGCCGGTCGCCGTACGATTGTCGTCATCGTCATCGCCCATCTTCGACGCAGTATTGCTAGATGGTATGATTTTTGTACTTTTTTTTACAAACGGCTTCGCGGAGTTCCACGTGCTTGGCGCTAGAAAAACGTGATTTTTGCCATGTACGACGACGATGAAGGGAGTCCCCAAACCCGCCGCAGGGTGAGGTTCGCGAAGGGGAAATTTTCCCGTCAATCCTGCCATCCACCGGTAAGCGCGTTGGCCCTCGAATCGGGGCTGCTTTGCATGCTTCCGATCGCATGGGGGTAAGAACGCAAGCTGCTTTTAATTAACCCCCACAATGAACCGACCGGGTGACAGGGTGAGTGAGTAGTAGAGTGAAATACAGGTATCTAGGTCTAAAGTCTAAAGATGAGTGTGCACGTTCCCCACACGAGTTCAAATTCAACCACACACTGGTTTGATCTCCTTCTAGTTCGCATTCATCATCATCATCACCATCATCAACGTCGTGATCTCAGCGGGGCCCGATAGGAAACAATTATACCGACCTGATCACTTCCACCCTATGATATTGTCTCCACCGAAGCTAGTCACCAGCCACCTTTACGAACGGATCAGATATTCCCTTGAATCAGCCGATTAAAGTTCAAAGTTCGCGAAACAAATCCTACCTAGGTGGGACACGGTGACGACATGCCTGCGACGGCGTATACCCCCCTACTGTACTGTAGCAAACCAAACGGGTAACGCAGCGAATGGGGGTGATAGAACATCTCGTTTTGCTGGATCATTTTCATATTTCCCACCATTACCGAGGTATATAATTTTACGATGATGAACTACTTGCAAACAACCTAAGTCGTCGGGGTCGGTGATTAAATACGTGTTGCATTGGATTTTTGGAGCAAATTGCATATTTTTGTAAAAAGCTGGTTTGGGGCGGTCCGATGGCGTAGTGGTGGCGGCGTTCTTCTCTTTTTCCCAGTAGGGAGAACAAATCTCCGATTTTATTCAATAAACCCTGTCCCTCGGCGCTTATCGTCGCTTGCATCATCGCGATACTGAGGATTTGAATTTTGCACCCTTCAGCTACATTAACACCATCCGACCATATGGATTTACGTTCACGTAGCTACGTTGGGGGATTAGTGTCTGCATGGCGGCTCAGTATTAGGTAGGTGTGGGTAGATGATTAAAATCACCATCAACAGACGGTATGGGAAGCTTTTACGGTTGTGATGGTTCTCTGGACATGCAAAATGTACTACATTTTATAAATAGTATTGGACTAGGCACCATATGGTTAAGTCGCTCGTTTATCAAGGAATGAACAGAGTAGGAAAATCGAGCATCTCAGTATAGACGTTGATAAGTTATGTTACCTTAGGTTAGGTACATAACCTGCAGCGCCGACTGATTCAACATGGTAATGAACCATTAAACCCATTTGTGCAACTGTTTACTTGATAATGCAAACATGCTCTGTTCGAAAGGCTTTCGCTTTATAAATTTAAGTAAATTTAAAGCCATCAATCAGTCAATACAAGCTTGTGTAATGTTTGTGAGTGAATTACATTAGCTCGTTTACTACACCTTCTTATCAACAATGTTGACAATGAGCCTTTGACAGTCATTGCTATATTTGACGTGCTTATCAGTTGTCCTGTGTATATTAAGCACACTAATCTCTTGTTTCGCTTGAGCGTATTATCTTCAAGTTAAGATAATATAGATAGTATGTTACGAATGGAGAATTGTGGATTTTATTACTACTTTCAATGGTAGATGTCTCGCTATGGAGAGGCATGGTACACATGGGATTATGATGCCGTTGTAGTTGTGTGAAAGACTGACCAATAAATCAACGCTATCTAATACCGAATTTAAATTGTGTACAAGAATTTGAAGTGTTACCAATTATAAGGTCACGGTCCATAAGCATACTGCGACTCGCATGAATCTTCAATGTTGTAGCTTTGTAAAATATGTTTTTTTTTTTCATATTTTTAATATAAATATGTATAACATGTTTATGTTTAATACTGAGGTTCGTAGAAATGGTTCACGTTTCGCACAAAAATTGTAGAGCGTTTTACATTTTACTTTCTCCGAATACGTCGATGTGAAACAGGAATCAAATCAACTTTCATCATTGTTATGGCTTTGAAAGTGATGCAAAGTCTGTCCTTGGCTTGGCTATTGATCTCGGTGAAGTTTGCTGAGCATGACATCGAAATTAAACTTTTCTTGGAAATTTTTCACCAGCATCCCAGCATCCGATGGAGGGTTGGGTATGGCGCTAAATCACTTTATCATGTTTCGTTTTGGACCGGTTTGTTAGATACGCTTATAAAAATTACGAAGGTAAAGCTTATTGTATTCCACATATGTCGAGACGGTGTACTGTATCCAGTAATCATTACCAGTACCAATTCTTCGAAAAAATACCGTTTCATTTTTGATTTTCTTCCTGAGTATAACTACTTTGTTCGATTTTTCTTTACTTGAGATCCAAGTAACGGCAGTTGTTTGTTGTGCAGATTTGAATTAGATGAAGGTAACATTACATTTGAACTACAGTTTGTTTATATCTTTATTTTTAGTAAGGTTGTACAATTCCAGCGATCCAAATTTTCAATTTCGTTACGTTAAAAGTGTACGTAACAGATCCTGACGGATATGGTATATCAAATTAAATTTCCTTTGGCGTAAGATACAGTCAAAATTCAATCAAACGCCTCAAGGTTATCAGATTCAGCAACGGAAACCTTTCGCAAGCCAAACAATTTCCGGAGAGCATACCAATATTATCCGGTAATGGATGAAAGTGACTGGTTTTGGTCCACAGATAGAACAACATCCGCTCGGTAACTGCGACCCACCACTGGATACACGGATGATCAATCATTTTGTTGTGAACAGTTGTTGGAATTGTATCGCGAACTTGTAATAATTTTTGAAACATAATATTTAACATAATATGATATAAGCGAGCGAACTGACTGTAAAGGGCATTAATACCTGCTTTCTTATCGAATGCCGGCGCCAATAAAGAATGGCGTGAGTATTGTGTCAAGGGAAAGGAATTTTAATCGCAATTACGTGCACCCCGTCGAATGAATACAATGCAATTTAATCTGTACGTACAATTCAAACTGTATGGAACCCTTCTGGGTAGCAGAAGGGATGAACTTTGGGTACGACCTTTCGTAATCGAGCAATGTCATTACAATAACTAGGTCATGATATTCGATCTCACGGCGCTTCGTGTAGAAATAATCGGTGCGTGTGCTGTTAATCCATTGAAGAATTTTTATCATAATGATTTTTATTGAAACACATCTTTGCACATTTTCAAATGTTTAATTCAAAATATTTTAAATCAAATATTTTAATTTAACAATTGGCCGCGTGTGCACTATCAGCACTATCAAATTTAATTAGGGATTAGTGAAACTAAAAGTTAATATGTGGTTTGCCAACATGTGGGTACATAGCATATTCGTTCTGTTGTAGATGTACAGTACTGTGAGAACTGTGTTTGTTTTCTCTGCCCTCCGGGAAGCACAGTAACCAGTACAACCAAATACAGGTTCGCTAGGTTTTTGTGATTTTAGTGATTGATTTTATGGATCGAAAAAATTTTTTCGAACAGATTTATGATCAGACATATGGGCACATGGTTAGGATATACTAGATTTAAAGCGAAGAAAAAAAAAATGACGGTAACTATTAATGCATTCCGACCTGAGTTACTTTTAAATCGATTCCATTCACCTTTGAGCACTACGCCAAGGTTTTATTCACGCTTTGGACAGTGTATAAACATCCTGTGTATGATCATTACTTCGTTTCACGGTGTCTTCGTCAACAGCATAATGGCTTTATTCCGGCGCTATACTGCTTTGAAGGTGATAACAAGTTCGATAATGATGATTGTCAAATCGATGTGGCTCTCATGCCTTCAGTGGGTCTGTAATTGGTGAACAAAACAAATGTAAATGCCACATTTAATTTTCAGTGGCGACATAAAGCGATGTTATGTGGCTCCATTGCATATCACTCTATGATTGGGAATGGTAAGCGGTTGGAAAGTGGAAGCAGCAAACAAAACCATAGCCAATACTTTTTAATCTTCAATGCAACGGTGCGAGAAAGCTATCCACATTTTCGTTGCCCTATGGTTTCTAGCCTGCAACGCAAGGCCATATCGCACTTACGACATTTTATGGTGAGGAAATTGATGCCTGGCGGCCTTTTTAAACGCTCATCGTTTGATTTGTATCAGTCCACACCACATCTTCTACGCTTAAAACGGAGATTAACTTTTACGCTCTGATTGATTGCTGTGAAATGCACGTTTTCAAAGCATGGTGGAATGTGTCGAAGATTTTTCGACAAAACAGGTATTCCTCGACCGGTGAAGAAGCGTAGAAAAAAGGTAACCGAAGGTCGAATCCATGTTAGGAAATCCCATAAAAAAAGACGCACAATCGAAAAATATTGTTTGCGGAGGTTAGGCTTTGCTATGTAGCTATGAGGTTCGGTGAACCGGCAAAACTTCGACCGGAATTTGAAGCATGCACCTTTGGAACCCAGATACAAACCTAACGCAAGGGTGTGGTCATGAGTTTAGGGTACATGTATATTCTATAGAAGTAAATACGTTTACATACTTACCAGTACACATGACACGAAGATATTTCCTAATATGTTTGCAAAGCTTAGTGTTGTGTGACGATTACAACATGCCCTGAGTATTTTGTGCACTGCAAAGGTGTACCTACCAGAGAGAGTACTTCCTAAAATATATCGTTCGAGGTCACGAGTATGAAAATACGCAAATATTATAAAATACGCCACGTTTGAATGATATTTTGTTTTGCTGACCGTATTATACGTAAACCCCACTTGTATGTGCTACACTCGGGATCTGTATTGAAAGAAAAATATATGTTTTTACCTGGGTGTTTGTAGAACATTCCACTTTCAGCGATTTTTTTTTTTGGGTTTGTTTACTTCTCCGAGTAGTGTACACGCGGGCAGTGAGAATTGGGATTTAACCAGTCCCCGAGCATTTATATGGGTGTTAATGTCACAACAATGGCACTGTCAACAGCCGCTCACGTACTTTACCTTCTCATTTCTACCAATCATAAAGAGCAAGCAAAAAAAAAACAACAACTACGTAGTTCATATTAAAATTCACTTGCAAAATCGCTCGACTTTGCCCGTTAGCGCGTCGTTGCTGGCGCCATTCTCAGAACGGGAAAGTGTTCTACTTTATTTCTTCACACTTTTTGCGGACCGTAGTCGGGCACTGTTGACTCATCAGAAAAGGTAGTTGACCGGGATGACATGGATGACACCTGGATAATCAAGATGTATGGTTAAAGTCTGTCAAGGTGTTGTTGTTAGTCGTTGCTTGTTGCGTCGGTGCCTTAAGAAGAGATCGAGCGACGGAAGGTGATGCGCAATTTCTAACAGCTACCGCTGGCGCGGCCATTCGTATTTCCTGTTTCTTTGTCGCTTAGCAGGAGCAAACCCTCACACCGGTGCTATATGAGGTTTACTGTAGACTTTAGATTGTACAATGTGCAAATGAGGGTAAGGGTGGTTGTGCTGCGTTAGGCAATAAGATTTATGGTTTTGTTGGTATATTACACACATACCTTTGATTACCAATGATATTTTTATAATTTTAATTTTTTTTTTATTTTTTAAGTGACATAAGGACAAGCATTTTTGCACAGTATTTTAAATTATTTCATTTTAATGCAAATTTACTCTCAATCAGATAATTATTCCAACTGAGGGTTCAACCGGAATTAGTTAGCGAATGAAAAAAATATATATTCTCTCTCCAACCACCGAGGTAAAAGAGTGCATAGGCATGATAAAGTATGAATTTTCATTCTCGGTCATTTAAGTTACGCAAAACCTGCAAATTTAGCGCATGTTCGTCGCGGTTGTGGTCACTGCCGGCTTTATAACGACACAGAAAGAATCTGCAGCAATGCTAGCAAAAAATGCATGCATGTGCATGCATCCGCATGATCGACCGTAGCTTCTAACACAAAAGCCCTCGCTACCGCGCGTTGCTATTTACCGAATGTGTTCGTGATCATGTGCATCGGCCACTGACGGGAGCGGGGGGAAAGAAGGAGGTAATGAGCAAGTAGGCAAAAATTTACCATATATGTGTGAGTCAAATGATTCACGAGTACCGCCGGCGGATGACGAGCTTATCAGGAAGTGTTGGAGCCAGTGCAGGCATGCATGTGCGTGTAGTTTGTGCATACATGTGCCCACCGCACGCGCTTAGATGGGTGCAATTTTTCCGCCTTTTCTTCCTCTGTTTTCCACTTCCCGTCAAGTTTTCGCTATGCCGGCCATGCGCGGGTCGACTGCAACGTAATACAACTGAAGCGATATTTTAACCCAAGTCACGGTCGAGCAACGAACGATCACGGATTATGAGAAATTATTTCTGGGATTTTTAGTAGTTTCTCCTTTCATTCTAAACATACACTTTTTGGTAGCGTGCAAAAGCAGTTTTAGATAAGATGTGCATCTTTAGCACGTTCAAAAGTGTTTAAAACCTTTTAACACTGTGATTTGCTATGTGTACCAAGACTCTCACTTACATGTTACGTAAGATGAAGGCAAAAGACACTGTCGTTAACAACGGTCATACATTAAACTGCAAGCGGGATGTATACGCTGTGTAACGATTCGACGCTAACAAAACTGTGATATGACACACGCAGTCGGAAGTTTATCATTTCCGAGCACAAGTAATTTTAAAGTCTAAACCAGCACGAACAGCATGCTAAAAACAAAGTAGCGTTCAGAATGGAGGTGCAAAGGGGTATCTGAAAGAGGCTGGAAAGGAAACAGCTAACAGATTGAGAGATTAAATGGTCGTTTGACTTTAAATGAAGTTTTGCGTGTTTATCAATGCTTTACCACGTGTTTTGCTGTTAGCGGTAATCTGTGATGTACAAAGTGTGATTATTAATGTACAAAGTCGCTGTACGCAGCTAGTGCAGTGTATTAACTATTGGAAATGAAAAAGATGTTCATCTCTCGTAATGAAACTTTAAGGAGCATATGTAAGCGTTATTTGCGTTTCTCAGTAAACATGCAAGCAACACCATGCAAGTATCTCATGTTACTTTAAACCGCCATAACTGTAGTACTTGAAATTGTTGCTTCCTGTACTTATAGTGCATCACAATTATCAGCATTTGTAAACCTCTCGAGGCTGTTAAAGCCCTTCGTCACTACAAACAACGATCACGATGCTTCATATCCACGAGGGTCCAAATGTTCGTCAATCGCCAAATTGATTCTCCGGTGTAGGAATATTTTTCCTCGTCGTCCAGTCTAGTCGCAGAATATTTGATTCTATCCATGCCTTCCGTTCAACAACTGTCGTGCCTGTCTAGTTCAATCGATTAGAGCTTATTTTTGTTGAGAGTTCAGTACAAGCACTTTTGGCGGTTGGTTGGGTGGTGATGGTGAAGCCCTCGGGAAGGTTATACCGTATGTATCCGGCAGAACAATGCTCATACAGCCTACTGGTTCGCGTCCAAGGCGACCGGTGACGTCAAACGGCACTCAAACGACACTGATGGTGGCATTATCTTTGGAAACCGTAGAACACTCCCCGGCCGTATACCGTCAGCGGTTTTTATTCAACCCAATTTGTATCCCTGAGGGTTCGGGTGAAAACTGATGGCAATAGTTTTTTTTTCAGTGTTATATTTCATCGTATCACTAAAGCGGACAATGTATCGATATATATCCCATCGCACTCTCTAGAAACTCTTCCGTGTTTTGGATCAGCTTGACTATGAAGTGCTGCATTAAGGTTTCGCTAGATGCGCATGTCCCTAAGCTTACGTCTAGTTGCAGTGCAATCAAACTCGGGTAAATATTTGACCCCATCAGCGACGGAATGTGGTGGTGATGATTGCTTTCCACTCTAGAAACGAAGGCTTCTGTTGTGAAGGTGGCGTGTGGCGGAAATAAACAGCATCCAAATCAAATAGTTTACCGTGGAATCTCATACAACGTGGAATCATCTCGTGCACCGTGTTCCGGTATACCGATATTCCGCAAGCCGCCTTCCGGTTCAGAATGATAGGGCTATATTGTAAGGCTGGTAATGGTAAGGCTATATTGTCGCCAGATGCTTCAAGGACTTTTTTCCTACTGAGCAAATTGTAGATGTCACGATTGGTACACATTTCACAAGAAAGTGACATTCTTGAACACGTGTACTTATGTACATAAAACGCTTTACACGAGATTTACAGTCCAGAGTAGCAATAAAACGTTGTATGGAATATTAATACTATAAAAAAGTTGATTGTATGATATTTTCCTACGAACATGCATAAGCGATAAGTCACTAAAGGCATTAGTTTCCACTTGTATTAATTTCTATTCTGTTAGTAAAGGTCTTCTGCTTGTAAAGGTGTTAATTTGTCACATTTCTCTAAATGATCCCAACCGTCTAACAAGGGTCTAGCAATCACGAGGGACCAAATCTGACCGTAGAATATAGCACCGGGCGGGTGTGTAGAGGTTAATTAAGCTGTTGTAGCCGGTTGCTAGAGGTTGGCTGCCCTCCTATGCCCACAAGTCTCACTAGCTTCGTGCACCGCTCAAAACATGCTTGAGCTCAGTTGTGTCGCGGTGGAGATAAATTGCGACCCGACCTCGGCCGTGATATTGAACGCCGTTTTCTAACGAAGTTTACAAACGAACAAACGACCGATTGAACGAATGAAGGTGGAGGACATCCGTCATTAGGCAGGCGAACTAAAAATAGTGCTTCAAACTATATTGCTCTTTCACTCGCAAACTTTCCGTCTCATTCGGTTTCCGTGCCTCCGTCGCTAACACGATGTTCATACAGAATCCGGCAATTCGATGTCACCGCTTGTTCGTGATGTATACCCAGATGTGTTCCGAAATCGGAGTGAATTCAACCAACACCACCCACTGTTCCTTTTCTCGTTACGTATCATGCACGGTTTAGGTGTTTTGTTACTTGTTACAGGAAGTACTAGCATTGTGACAGTAGCTAGAATGGAAATTTTCCGAACTCGTGTTCCACTAGGCAAACTCATGTTGCTACAAGTTTTTGTTGGAAGAGGTAAATAAGTCGATCCTACCGTTCTTGATACCGGAACTAATCCTTGCCATACTTTGATTTGAAATTAGCAACTGGGATTAAACAGCCGCAGCCCGGGAAATGAAGACGTAAAGACCGTTATGCTTTTACATCCGATACGAAAGATCTGATAACGTGAAGGATCGTTGTGGTACATGGTAACAACGACCTATGTATGAAAGGCCCGTTTGTTACAGCAGCTTTGACACTTGGCACAGTGACGTGACGAGGGTGTTGTGAAAAGGCTGCACTTTATGGTCTGTTTACTTTTCTGTGTCCCTTCGTCTGGATGCATCCCACAAACACTAGAGCAGCTCGTCTTGTGGTTGCTGATACTTAGCATAGCGAAAACTGTTTTGTAAATACAAACACGACCGGAACTGGTGCGGTCCGGAGTTGAATTGGATGATAAGCCATGTAAGTTCTGCACCGACATTTGCATTTTGTCGTGTGTTAGTGGAACATTTATTACGAAAACTAATCGAATTGTTTGAACCGAATGGTCTGAGTAAAGCTTTTACTGTATAGTCTACACATTCCTTTGTATAGCTCGTATCTAACCAATTTATGTCTTATTTTCTTGTCATTTTCAGAACGTTGCGTGCTGGAGGGGAGACACAATTAATTTGATCTCGTACATTTGCTTCTTTCCAAAATGGTGAGTATTGTTTTCCTTTTGTTAAAGTTCAAGAAAGGCCAACTAACTAGTATGACAACTTATTTTAGAATCGGAAAAGAATTTATTTTCTCAACGAGCAACAAAATGTACCTTCTAATTTTACTGAATGAACGGAAACCGATGTTGTAACCGAAAATATTATAAAATTCTTCATTTGATGGGAAATCAATCTGATTGACCGGTACGATTTGTGTAAATGGAATTTGGAAAAATATCCCAAGCCGGTTTCTATACGTTTGTCGGTGGATTTCAAGGTAGTCAAAATGCTAAATGTCTATTAACAATTCTATATTTCATTACGATTTTGATATATTTGTTTTATTGAAAAGCTGCTACACTCACTTACACTACAAATTTACTAATTTTAGAAAACAATCTTGCCTAGACTTTTTATATACTTTTTTAATGGGTTTATGATTTAATAACTTTTTGAATATTATTTTTCTTTTAGGCTGCTCCAGCAACGGACGCCATTGTACTTGCTGTCGCGCTAGATAATGCGAACATTAAAAATGGTGAACCAATTGAGTCACTTGAGTCTGTGAACGCCATCGAATCCTTTCTTCCGGAGCTTTGCTACATTTTGCATAGTGATGACATCCACAACGATGGCTACCGTTGCACCGTCAGCGGCCACGCTGGTGGCGCCTTCAATACCGTGTCTGACTACCTTCCCGGTGGCTACAGCGCGCAGTGTTGATCAAACAGTCAACATCGGTGACCAAGGTGTAGGTGCTACTAATGGCGGTCGCCTTGCTCGCAAAAAAGAGTTCCTGGCCGAGGTGAACCGTACCGCGTCGTTGAAAACACTATCGTGTGATTTGAGTGAGATTTTAGTGAAAAATCTAAGCCTTAAGCGCAGTGAAACATCCGAGCGGCGTACACAATCCGAGGCGTTCGAGGAACTGTCAACAACGACGCCGGGTCAGGTGCTGCAGCACCTACAGCACAGTCCCGCGGTAGGAAGTGACACCGATGGTTGCAGTGGTATTGGTGCCAACAGTGGCTACGGTAGTAGCGGCAATCGTACCCAAGGCACCTTCTGCGACACGTTTACATCGGTAAATAAGTTCATTCGGTTGAAACGTGTATCGAGTGATGGTAGCAATCTGAGCCGGCTGTCATCCGTAGTCACGACGACGAATGCCGGTAGCGGTGCAAACCACACCAAGATCGTAGAATCTGCCTCGAGCAAACCGCCTACCGGTACGTTCAAGCGTGTGGAAATAAGTGTATGCGAGCGAACGCCCAGTGACAAACCGATCGGTTGTGTCGCTGAAGGTTCGCACGTTCGGCGACCGGGCAGTGAATCCGAGTCCGAGAGTGGAGAAGAAAGTGGTAACGAATTAGCGTGCGATGTGGTACGTAAGAGTGTCATCGTGAATCAGCTCGATCAGGTGGATGAACGTTGTCCGCTACTGGTGGATGGTGATGACCCTGCGTCAACTATAGCGCTACACAAGAAGAAAACGACGCTGCTGTTTACGAGAAAGAAAGTCCCGGAAGAACCGGGAGAAGCTAGTGATTTAACACCAACCGCTTCCGGTTCGCTGTGCGGTGGTGCACCGAAAGTGCTTTTGCGTCGACACGTACGACTCAGTGGAGATCAGTGGTTGGGAAAAAGTGTAGAAACGAGCGGAAAAGGAGCGCTGAAAAGGCGCAGCTTACAGTGGCCGGCTGGTTTCCAAGCGAGCTGTAGTGAGAGCATAACGACCGAGTTGACAAACGTAGCAGAAAACCCACGGAAGGGTTGTGCAAATACGTCCCACAAATTTCGCCATTCTTGGAACGCGCCGGGATACGATATTCTCGAGGAGGACAGTGGCGTTGACGCGAAAGGTGGAGATTTCGGAAAGGTAGGTTGAATAAATACACATTTGAATCAGACATAAGGGATAACTTATGACATTTTTTGGATCTGTAGGATTTTGCTTCCATTATTCACAACCTGGCTGGGCTAAGGAACCACCACCTTGCGAATGGGACACAAGAGTCCGTGTCCTTGCTGGAGCAGCACTCGCCTCAGATTGTACCGTCGAAGGCAACACGGCCTACCTCGCTCGGGGGCACCGGGCAGGGGCTGCGACGTGGTCCGACGAGCTGGATGCAATCATCCCCGATGGTACCCACGAGTGGTACCGGTACGGCTGGAGGTGTTGGAAGTGGCGGAGGCCATGGGGAAGGTAGTCCGCATACTGGATCACTAACTGGTCCGGTACCTCGCAAACGACGCTTCGAAGCATTCCTCAAGAACCTTGTGGGTCGGCGACCGTCAAAGGAGCCACCACCGGCTCCACCTCCGCCACCGCCACCACTACTGAGCTCACCCGAGATAAAGATAAGCAAGAGCCCGTCCGAGCACAATCTTGCCGACATCACTCGGAGTCGGTTGAACATCTCGACCACCTCACTATCGTCTGTCCACCAGAAGCTGTGGTCGGTGGTGCCGCTCCTGAAGCGCGATGTTAGCTGTAACAGCCTAGCATCCCCGAAAACGACGCCACTACTGCTGGACAGTCAGTTGACGTCCTCGGGCGACGGTGCTGTTGGTCTGGGACCACTCAGTATCGGTTCCGGGTTAAAGGTTGGGCCTGGCGGCTTGCGAAAATGTGAGACCGTCCTGGCACTCACAAGTGCGACCTCCCAAACGCTGGAACCGATAAGACCACTGAACCGGCTACGTAACTGCGCCTCTGTGGCAACCTGTTCCCGTTGTTCTAGTCTTCTATCGCTAGCCGCGGCCGGATCGCGTTACTCGCTCAACGCCTCAAATGGCGCGTTCGTACCCGTTCCCGGGTCTAACGATCGACAAGAAGTGAACGAAGGTGCTGCTATCGCGGCTCCCAAGACGAAAAAGACGTCCGGCGATGGTAGTTCCAAGCGAAAGTACGTAGGTAACCTACTTCGGCTAACGACGACCAGTTGCTCCTCATCAAGTTCGACCTCCGCCGCCTCATCACCCTGTTCATCGTCGACTTCATCGTCGTCGTCCTCGTCGGGTGCATCGTCACCGTTGCCGAACACCGTGACGGGTAGCCCGGCAGGAGTCAGTGCCACCGGTGGCGGGTCCATCTCATCGAAAAACGTCATGTTCGTCGCTAGTCCCACGAAACTGGTATCGGTCTCACCGACCAATAATGCCACAACGACAACAACGATAACAAAGGCCTTAACGCCAACGATTAAGTTCACCTGCAAACTGTGCCTTGGAGAGTTCAGTGCCGAGAACCTGACGCGAATAACGCAGTGCGCCTGCTCGTTCTGCACCGAGGTAAGTACGGTTAAACATTTATGACCCACTTGCCTTATCTTCATTTGTCACCAGCGTTTCAAAAATGTTGCCATAGATTCAAGTGCACAATAAAAAGAATGGCTTTTGTGTTAAAATGCTGGTGAAAGGTATCACATCCCTTACGAACTGACTTATGATTGGGATAAACCGCTTAGATAATAGCCAAGTAGTGTGTTCATGTTGGAAAATCCGCATACTGGAATACACAGATCGCAGGGGAAAATACTTGAAAACGTTTACGATTCGAAGCATGCACTTCTAGGGTCAGTTGTAACTTACATAAAAGAGATTAAATTGCTTTACTCTACAGCCATAGAACCGTAGAAGGCAAACACTGAGTTATATGATATGTGGCGACGGTGTTAAGTGACAGATGGCCTCCAGCCCAGACAAGTACCGTTTTATGCCATCGAACTTCCGTTGCGTGCACTCTGGTCTGGTGTTGCATGCTGTTCGATTACAGATGTATTACCCGTATGTTCCACTTCGCGCCCCCGCTATCAATCCATTAAATCCGGAAGGATTGAACCTAAACATCGGCCAGGCACGTTTGACGAGAGGCAAGGCGACCACGCAAAGTCGCGAAAGATAACTGTAGTCCGTCGCCTTCTCCATTGGTGTCCGTTGGCAGGAGAACCGGCAATGCCGGTGCGAGATGTAGCTTGCAAAAAACCGGTATTGCTGCATCCGCAGAGAATAGTCACTGAGCGCGATGGAACGAACACATTCGGGTCGTGTGTTGGTGTGGGCTCGACCAGGAAGCGGTCGAGCAAACGCATGGAAGCCGCAGTTGTTTGATGTTAAGTACCAGAGTTTCACTTCGTAAATGGACGTGAGTCGATATTTTTGGTGTGGTAGCAGTATATTTTGCTTTTTGCGAGGAATTTCGTTGCGAACGGAAATGTCGCTCTTGCTTGCCGTTGTCGTAATACGTCGTTACTTAAACCATGAGCTCATCGTCTCATCCAAGGTGCGCCATTGTGTTGATGGTGAGAAGCTCAGCGACGCAGCTAATAAAATGAGACTGTATTACGAGTGTCCAGTTCAATTGACAATTCAAATAATATCTGGTAGAGTGATCTCCGCTTGGGGTATCCTAAGCGAAAATGTTGTAAACCCTTGTCCAGTGGAAATTACAACTCGTTATTATCGCTACCTTTTCGAGTATGTTGCTCTTTAATGACCGAAAAACTTGCAACAACACTAAATAACGTTGAGTCACAAGCACTGGTGTCTTGTTTACTTAGCAAGATATGTTTGGACATCCCATATTTCCTGGAATAAACTAACTTATACTACACCAAGCCATCCAGCACTCTCATCCATCAAGGGGTTTTACCTTCATTCCAATGAGCTCATACTGCAAATTATTACTAAGGTCACAAATGTGTATACGCCCACACGAAGGTTTTTGCTAAACTTACACTGCGATAAGAATTGCGAGCATGCCGATCACCTGCATACATGCCCGTTCACCAAATTCTTGTGTCTCCCGCCCGTTGCGGGTCATCCAAGCATCAGAGTTGTTGGTCTGGGGATGGCACGAAGCCGGTTACGAACCGGATTGTGTAGATAAATATTTGCCATTTGATCAATTGCAGGCATTCTTCTGCTGCTTTTCTTTTGGCTGTTTTGTGTCAAATACTTTTTCATGTGATGCTTGCTTAATTGCGCAGTTTTAAAATAGGACTCAGACTAAAATTGATTTGTCAATCATTTACATTATTTTATCTTCTTTTAGTAGTGGTTTATCTGAAAACATGATTATCAAGCGTTATCACTTTTTATATTGTGCATTACACCAAATTAATGTTTCAAGGTACAATCTTTTTAAATTGGTTTAAAATATACTAAATGCTGGAACATACTAGTCTTTTTTTGGAAATAAAATAATAAAAGTCTTTCAAATCCACTGTAAGATTTATTTTATCTTGTTACGAAGAAGAAATGTGGATCATCTGGATCACTGGAGCACACCATACCGATACATATATTGATATAGGTACATGGCGTAAGTAACATACGTTGGTTTTAAATATTTACTGTGTTTGGAAATGGAACGTTCCAAACTTCATATTTGAAGATAACTCCACCGTTGTTCGATGAAATTTGTATTGTAGGGTTTGATTGTGCAGTAAAATTAATTTTTAAACCTTTTTCAAATCTCGATCACACTATCAAACTAAAACACAGTTTTCAGCTAGCAAACTCATCGCAACGGTGAACACTTGGAATAGTGTCTAACATATTTGTTCACAATACTCTGTATTCACGGCACAAACTCTGCAGCCATGCGCTGCAAACACTCAGCCGTGTGACCGAGCTAGTAGACCTCCCGTTGATGTTGGTTGAAGTCAGTGAACCTCTCCAGAAGTCCTCGTTACTCGGTCTTCATACACGAAGTGTACCGTCTTTGCTTGAATTTCCCGTCCCAATTCCAACAACGTGCCCGTAGTATGTTCACTTTGCAATGCGATTATGCATACATCATGTCTTTATACGTACTGCTGCCTCCTCATGCAAAAAGGGAGAATTGTTCTTCACTTCACCCGTCGAGCTTGATATGCTTACATTGCTGCATGTGGGTCGGTGTAAATTAATACAGCTGTCGGCTGTGTCGGGTGCCCTTCAGTCTCTAATGATGTGTAGTCAGTATTCTTTAGTCTTGACTTTCTTCAGTTCTCAGTTGCCGGTTTGCATTCCCCTTGCTTCATTACGCCGACTTTGCAAAATTATTGTTTTATGCAACTAATGTCGTGTAGTGCTTTATATATATAGAATCACTTTAAGAAAATATGCAAAAAAAACTTCCTGCATCTACTGTATTACACGCAGTAAAAAATAAGTATAAATATACAACGTTTATGATTATTAGTAGTATACTGCGCTAGACGTAGAAGTTTCAAACAACTATCTGGAAAGTTATAATTTTTAGTACACAATCAAGATAACTCTGGACAGAAAAACATAAAACGGTTCCAGAAATTTGTTTCACAAGTGTTACAATATTTTATTTATGCAGAGTTTCTTTTTAATTGTTTCCTTCGGCAAGATCATGTACTTTTCCAAGAAATAGAGCAAAACTCTAAAGCCCCCGAAGGTCGGTTTCAATTCGCAGCCTCTGCGAGCCACTTGTCCTGTGAGCCACTTACCCTGTGAAAGGAAATGTACAGTAAAAAAAGTGCAAAATTAAATGAACTTCACTTACACGTTCCCCGGGGCCCGTTTTTTTAAGTAGATTACATAGGACATTCGTTACGGCAAGTTCGCTGTTTCCCGCACGGAATGATTCTGCTAAAAGAAACTGCACGTAGTTCTGTTTTATTGAAATTGTTTCTTTCTCGCTTCGTTTCCTTCAGTTGCAGTGATTTTCATGAACATTTACTAAGATTTTTTATGAGAAATGTTGTTTCACTTTCGTTCTGCATTTCTATGACTAGAGTAAAGGTTTGCAAAATTCTTGGCGTGATTCCTACCCGTTCTTTCTCTGGAGGTAGGATTCTTAAAAGATTTCTTGTGTGCCGAGTTGGAGAAAGGTTTAACAATAAGAATTCGCTCGCCTTCGGTATGTACGATCAGTACGAAATGGTTGACCTAGATTTTTTCCTTATTATTTTGCATTGCATCTTGTCTGCTAGAGGTGGGTTGCGTAGGATTCTGGATTCCGTTCGACGCCTCTGCGTGTCTGGCGAGATGCCTGACAGTGAAGCAAAACAAAAAGCCCAGAGAAAAGGGAGTATGTTTCTATAGCTCCACTTGATACTATACAATTTCAATGTTGGGTGCTTGTTGAACAATAAGAATATAGTGTTCCATTCATAATTATAAAAATGATAGGTCATGTATTTTTTTGAAAGTTTGGTGTAATTGCCTTCATTTTTTCCCTTTTTTATTTGCCATTGGAGTATGTTTCCGTTTTTTTTTTTTTGATAGATTTAACCGGCATAACAAAACATTGATGTTCTCAATGATGAAAACAAAATCGTGTTAGGTTATTATTAAACATAATTTATTCGACATCGAGCGTGAGAGAGAAAGCACAGCTAAACTACTAAACTGCGCACTTTGCTGAAAGCTGCTATCAGTGCTGTTATTTGCGGCTTTTCCACACAACCATCAGCCAGCCGTTCTTCAATCGACGCCAAGTTGATGAGCAACTGGGAGGTAACTCGTGGAGGAACTTCCAGTCTGTTCACGACCAGGTGTATCTCCGTTAGAATGTCCTCCAACGCTAGACCTTTCTGCGTTTTTAGATGCTGAATTTCTGTATGAAAAAAAGGAAATATAAGCTATCTATGACAATTTGAAGAAGAATGTAACACTTACTATCGTAGCATGTTTTAAACGACTCCTCGTTTAGCAGCCAGAAGATGATATCATTTATATCCTGTTTAAGAGGATGTCCCACACAGTTGTACACATTCACCTCCGTTACGTTTTTGTAGGCCATCCAAGTGCTTTGTAGAACGTTCAGCACTTTTCTCATATCACCGCCTGCAAGTGTCATAAGCGCTTTTTTGCCATCTTCGGTCACCTCAATTCTGTAAGGCGAGAAAATGTTAAACTAATAATTCAATTCCTGTTTTTGTGGTACCTTTCCGAAATTGTTGTTTGTTTGCTTGCTTACCCTTCCGCTTCGATGACATGCTCCAATCGTGGCAGAATTTGGTTGGGCGAGAGAGGTGCGAAACGGAACCGTGTGCAACGTGACTGTATGGCCGGAATGATTTTGCTTAGGTAGTTGCAAATAATGCAGAATCGCACATTCTCCGTGTACTTTTCTATAATGCGCCTCAGTGCGTTCTGTGCATCGTTGGTCATGGCATCCGCCTCGTCCAATATAATCAGCTTGTAGCCGCCCTTGAATATGGTCCTCGTGGAAGCAAAGTCGAGAATCTGACCCCGGACAATGTTGATGCCGCGATCATCCGATGCGTTTAGTTCAAGTACCATCGAACCGAAAGATTGTGGTTTGTAAAGTTGTCGGGCACAGGCCAGAATCGTGCTAGTTTTGCCCGTTCCCGGTGGACCATAGAACAGCAGATGTGGTAGTTGTTCTTCTTTGATGAATTTGTTAACTGTAGAAACGAAGCGAAACTTATTAAATGTGCTAATATTCTGAGTGTGCTCTTTTCAAGGACATATTTTGCTGTCCGGTATGGTTCTGCTATCGTACTTACTGGTGCTAATGATTTCCTCGTGCGAAATCAGATCTGTTAGCGTTGCCGGGCGATACTTTTCCACCCATGGAAGGTTAGATTTCACGTTCGTATCCATATTGGAGCAGCTTTTAAACAAACAAGCGCAAATTTACAACAGCAACTGCGAAAAACGACACAACCGCACCACACGCAACGAAAACAATGTTTATTTTGGCGGGCAAAGTGGTCGAGCTGTCAATTGACGTTTATACTCGGTGTTTCAAACGTTCCACTGCTGGGTTAACCCTTGATATTGCATCGAAATGATAGAAGCCGTTTGGTTTTGGCAATTTCGAAAAAATGAAACATTTTTTCTTCTTTCTAGCGAATTTTAAAATACGTGACATTGCATCAATTTCGTGTGCAAATATATGTAATATTACATATATGTTGCTGTAAAAACTCATATATCTGTTACGGATCGGGAGTTGGTAATTCACGTTATCCGTTATTGTATAAAAAACATTGTTTTGGCTATGTCGGTTGGTTGGCTTTAAAATTACTAAGAATATTTGAAAAGTGTGGAATAAACTTAATGAACTCTGAATATTTCTCCTTCATCAAAAAAAATATCTAAATTGTAATACTTGTAGTTTTACTTGATTTTAATAATTATTTTTAATTTACTTAAAACAATTAAACACATGTCGCTTCTCATTTATGATGATTATGAGATGCTTCCTGGCCGTCCGAAAAGTAATCCAGAGATGACGGAATGACTGTATGTTTTATCGCTGCATTGAAAGCATCTTTGCAGCTTAATAGGAATCGTCCATGGCCGACTGGGAGCTGAATGATCAATGATTTTTCAAGAAGTTGTCGACAGTTTTCCACCAAGAAAAATTTGTTTTATATTCCCACTGGGCTAGAAGGCAGGCGCTGCTTTGCGTCTTGTTCCGGTGTTTATTCACGAGCTCATGAATGGAAGTCAACCATAAATTCTTCCAGCTACGACGTGATCCTATTGATGGCAGTTCTTTTGGTGGAGAAGTATTCGCTGCCAACGCTTTTGTTTTACTTGTGTGGAATAAATTGCACCCAGTATGGATGGAGCACCCTTTTGCAGTGCTCCATCGTTTAATCGAATATTCATTCCCTCGTACGCGAAGTGATAGTCGAATACGAAATGTGAACAGCAATTTTTATTCTTCGAGTAACGCTTGCAAGGAATAAACATTCCTAGTCAATGGTGTTGTAATATTATGTTCAGCTGTACGAATGCTTCCATGTGACCTCACTACCTGGGACATTATTAAACTAAGTTTGTTCGGCGAATTCCAGAGCCTGGGACTGGTGTGGGGTGTTTTCATTTCGGTACCATCTTCATATAACATGACACGGCTCTTAAGTGTCGTATACCGTGCCGGCATTCCTTGGCGTTTTACCTTCCCACGTTGTGTGGCACTCTCTGTGTAGCTACGTTCCGACGTCTAACCGCTCAATCGTCTTGGATTACCGAGTCTTAGCCAAACAATTTCCTTAAGTGGTCCAGTGGAAGCAGCATTGCTGTCACCGGTTCTGGTAGCGCAGAAAGCATAGTTATCGTCTTCCAGTGTGCACATCATTAAACACCGGAGTTCGAGGCACAGATCTGTGCTGGGGTTGGATATTGGTCTTTTTCTTGGGTTTGTTTGGTTGCATTCGTGTGTACGGAAAGTCTTTAAACAAAGCTGTTCTGGAACATCCACGAGTTAAAGCGTGGACGGACGTGCTGCTAATCGATCGATTCGGATACGACGCTGACGATAGCGAGAAGTGGGATCAGCGTGTGGGTCTCAGCCTTAACACGCCACAGAAACAAATGCGATGATGATATTCAAAATCCGTAAAACGATACTTAAGCCACTGCGGAAATCGTAAAAAGAGCTCTTGACAGAACGGTCTCATCGAGCTGAGCTCAAGTGGCTTTCATTAGATTGGATTCAATCACCAAATCGTTCTGGGGGTATGTTAATGGAATATTTTGTTTATTCAGCACCCTCCTAGCTGCAAAACGTGCGTTAGTTCAACATGTTTAATCATGCTCTACTGAACTTCATTTTAAATAATATACTTTAAATATTAATTATAATTTGAGCCATTGAACGACGCACTTCATTTGTGTCGTTTCTTACTGGATACTTCAGTATCACCCAAACTGAGAATTGTACGATATTGACGTCGGTCTGAGGTGTATTTTAAGATGTTTTGGTTTTTCTTTTCTTGAGGTGTTTTGCAGCGCTTATTGAACTTATTGAACTCTTTAGCACCCTTGCTTAGTTTTAGCTCGATGGATCATAACTGTCAGGAGGAAATTCTGTTCAAAACGCAAGGAACCAACTGTTGCATCACCAAGCGCAATCATAATGTTGAAGGACAAGCGAAAAAGTGGGTGTCGATCGTTGTGCAATTTTCGATGCACAATAACACAATCACTGCACCAGTCGTGTTGTGTTGTTCGGCCACGGCAAGATAGTGCATGGGTAACCCGTGTTCCGAGCTATCTTACGACTGGGATCTAGCGGCTAAATGTCCGGTTCGTCACGGCAACATGAAATCGGAACTTGTGTAACAATTACCGTACGGGAAAGAGATATTAGCGATCGCTAGTACAAAGCGCTACTTTAAGTGCCCCGAAAGGAGTGTGTGTGGGGGCATCGGCAAAATGTTTTCATGTCCAACGGCTTAGGTCGTTCGTCATGATAAGTTGTGAATTGCAACGTTCGAAGCTCCCTGCCGGGGCCGTTAGCGGAGTAGCGTTTTCTATAGCGATGTCGAACTGATGTGCTGATAGCGAGTGCTGACGGTGCCGGTTACAAAATCGGTTTCAATCGATTAGAATATATCACACAAACACTCCCTCCCCACCCCCACCTCACCTCCCAAACGCAGAAGTGTGTTGAGCATCGCGTTCAAAGTGGTGCTACAGGGTGTGAAATACACATGCTGCTCTGGTGGCTAGCTATGCAATGACATTAATTGTATGCTCTTAGGTTGGAGAGAAGAGGTTTGTTGGGAATATTTGCATTATGCATCATGGAACAGTTAAAACCGAGAGGTATTAATTATCATCCCTTAATAACCGCTATCGATTGTAATGATAAGCTTGTGGTGATGTATCATTTCTCATTTCCCGCGGTCGGTCTGTTGGTTTTATTTGTATTTTATCAGCCTCTCAATGCTTGTCATTGCTGGGCAGTTGTTTGCTTACAATTTATATCATCCATGTGAAGCTGCTCTTCTGATTAATCGGTAGAAAAATTGTAGCTTCGCAAAAAGCTTGAAAATCCCAATAACCGGGACAATTTTTTCTCTTAACGTTTAAACGTGTTTTTGTTATGAATCGATCAAAAGTTTGACAATATTTAAATATCTTAAATGTTGATGATCTGACTTTAGTACAGGAGTTTTTTTTTTTATACGTTGATACAATTGATCGTAGAAACGTTGGAGCACTTGAGTTAAAAAATTAAATCCTAATGATACTACTTATACTAATACTAAGCACCTTCTTCAAATAATGATTTTTTTTAATGTTCACTAATATAAATATATTCCCACCTACAGTGCATGACGGCCTATATCGAGTTCGAAATTTCCGAGGGTGCGTACGAGGTGTCCTGTCCGGATGCAATGTGTCCTGCGCAGGGAATCATAACAATCGCGGAAATAACGGCGCTCGCCTCATCTTCCCTGGTGGAGAAGCACCACCGTTATCGACTGAATAGAGGTAAGTGTTTTTATGTGTGTGCGGATGTTGAAAATGTTGAAAACACTGCATGATGAAAGTGTGTTACAGTATGTTAATCGTATAACAATCTGGCTAAAACCAAGTTGTTCTACGTTTAAATATTTTGGTAAAACCGTGTTAGACGAATTACACGAATGGTGTGTGTCTGCGTCGTTTGCGCTAGCTTCGAACAATGAATTCAATTTCAAATTTCATGTGAAGTATTCAAATGGGATACGGGAGCAAACGATAAGCCTCAGTCCGAGAAAGCAACTTTCCTGTACAATGAAGTACAATGTTTTCCAGACGCATGAAACATCAGAATTCCACGTTTAAATTGTCACCATTTTAATCCTCGCTCGCCTTGCAGTTAACCGGTGTTTGCGCTTTTTTTTATTTAACGTTGCGCCGCGTCCCGTGGAGTACCGAAAACAGAATACGTTTTCAAAAACCATTTTGAACCAGTTGCAATGCGAAAGGTAGATTTTACTTAAATCCCCTTGGATTTGTGCATGTGCATTTGTGAAGGTTTAATAAAATTCTCCCGGGGGGATTGTGTGGTCATTATTTTAGTAGAGTAATTCATCGCATAGAGGTTTTTGTAAATCTTTTCGTAATACTTTGAGGATAGAAAAGCATTTAGAATATTTTTTTTCATGAAAAACCAATCATTACTAAAGGGGTAGAACGAAAAATGTATGAACATTTTGTTTAGCTTCGACTAAAGGCAAAAAAAGGATAGTTTATTAGGGATTTGCATAGTGAATATTCTGCAACAAGCGGAACTAACACCGACGTCAATCGAAGACCATCCAATGGCAGTCGTATGTGAAATTCTTTGGACGTATAAACAAGTGGAAAGTGGACAAATCCCATATTTGTCTTTTTATATTTTTTGTGGTCTTAGCAACAATCTTACTTAGCAACGGATGATTAACTCATACGTTCTAGGTGAAGATAGTTTCGGGATCAAGCTGGCATTGACCCACTTACACAAACAACCAGCCCCCTTTTATTCTTAGCTCCCGCCATTATTTGTCGTACAAACGAGCGATACAAATCGGCCCGGCAAACTGGCCACATCAGGCAGCAACCTATCGTTGAAATATATTTCATCTCGGTAAATGATAGATCAGACGACAAACCGACGTAAGTTTGCGTTCACCGGACGTTCACCACCACCACTGCCACTGACCAGAAGCGGAGCAACCCGGTTCGGTAGCAAATGGGATGAATAATTTATACAAATCATCTGCAAATAAACAACCGTCCCGGCTGGGTCTGATTTATTATGGATCATCAATCCACCCGGGTTCCAGACATGTGAGCGGTTTTAGTTCCGGTCTAAGGCAAGGCCTATGGAATAGAGCTGTTTTCCGCTGGCAGGAAACGAAGTTTGTGAAAGGATCGCAGTGTCTAAATTAGTTTATATCCTACCAGTGTTTCGTTTTTTATTTTCACCAAATTTTCACCAACAACCGAACCCTGGGGACCATTCGTCATAATTTTCATTTACTATTGGTATTGGCCATATAAAGCTTAAATTTAAGTTTGAATTCAATCGAAATCTTTTCAATTCTGGAACACTGCTGGAGAGAGTAATAAATGATAGTAACAATCGTAAGAGTATACGAAACAACTAATCTAAATGTTTGGTAAGTTGTGGTGTTTTAAGTATACATAAAATTATATTATCTATCAGTTTTTAGTACACCCAAAATGCACACGGGAGATTAAGATATGCAAGTGTTTGCAGTAAAGTTAAAAAGGAGTTAATTTGTACGAAATTTTATACTGACATCGTGGAATAGCAAATCGTGTCCAGATTAGTTTCTTTTGGCTTTGTAATTCGTTTTCTTTATGTTGAAATACACACGCGTATGCTGACAATTATTCGGTAACTTGAATTTTATTCTTAGTAAAATACATTTGTTTTAATTAATAGTTATAAAAGCCATTGAGTAATCAATTGCCATCTTTTTTTTCTCTTTCCTACAGAGGTAGAACTGGACCGGTTCCGAACTTGGTGCCCGAAAGCGGGTTGCGAGACTATCTGTCTCGTCGGTGCGACGGACCAGCATGCGAGTCAAGCCGGTCCGAACCAGACGGGGTCTAGTGCGGTTTGCTCCGATCGGATCGTACCGCTGTCGCCATCGTCCTCCAGCATGCCATCGGCCTGTGCCGTACACTGTCCAACATGCCGGGAAGATTTCTGTTCCGGCTGCAAAAAGGCGGTACGATATCGGACACACGGTGCATTTGAAACGTAGAAAAACACCGCAAAACTTATCCATTCCCATTCCCTCCGTCTCTCATTGCAGTGGCATCCAACGATGTCGTGTGAGGAAAACTCGCGCCGTCTGGCGGTGGACGGCCAGACGGACGCGTTGGGCATCCCGTTCGACAATGATCTCATCAAATGCTGCCCGATGTGCACCGTCCCGATCGAAAAGGACGAGGGTTGCGCGCAGATGATGTGCAAGCGCTGCAAGCACGTCTTTTGCTGGTACTGTCTGGCTAGTCTGGATGTAAGTATTACGTTCGCTCTGCTCGAACGCTTTCAATCACTGACGAGCTTCCTTTCCTTGTAGGACGATTTTCTCCTCCGGCACTACGACAAGGGGCCGTGCAAGAACAAACTCGGCCATTCGCGGGCCTCGGTCGTGTGGCACCGGGCACAAGTGATCGGAATCTTCGCCGGGTTTGGCATTCTGTTGCTCGTTGCATCGCCGCTGCTGCTACTGGCCGCGCCCTGTATCGTTTGCTGCAAATGCCGTATCTGTAGCGGTGCCGCCAAACTCGAGGAAACAGAGGTGGACTACGATGATGCGGCGGTTGCACTGCACAGTAGTAGCGGACCGCAGCGGTAGGCTAGGATAGTGTAATTTTAACGGAAACAAACAGAACATTTACTTATCCGCGGATCCGGTTTCCTTTTGCGCTTCCCGGGCGGGGGCGGGTTGATGCGTCGCGCACTCGCCCCTAGCACAGCTAGGTAGGTAGGTTGAGATAACAACAGTTGATAGAGGGCATGGTGTAGATGTTTGCTTACGGGTGACCAGTAGGGAGTATGAAGGAGTACACGAGTGCACACGTTTGGCTGTTTGTTTCTTCGTCTGGTCTTTTCCTTTCCAGCAGTATTGTTTGGTTTTGATTTCCGCTGTCGAAGCTGTCAGTACCGAAAGTGAGTTTCATTTCATCAATCTGATTGTGAAACAATTTGAAATCACGCCGATTTTTGATGCGCACCTAGTGTGGCAGTTAACAATTTTCATAAATGTAATAATACATTTGGTATGAAACTATCCGTGGTGGCATTTAAAAGCAAAATTGCTCAACTAGAAAACCAGAGGAGCAAATTGTATGTATTACATGAAAGGAAAAGTTAGTATCTTAAAGTTTATTTTGCGATCGAGTTAAACGTGTTCGGTACACCATCATACCACGGAATATGGACGTAGTGGAAATATAAGTATTTGACATGGAAAAATGGTTTAAAATTAACAAGTTTTAAAGAATATTTGTGTGGAAAACTTGTTAAACATTTAATGCTATCTTTTCTGTAGCTCATTGTTCGATGTTTTGATACTATTTTCTATAATTTCTTCAAACTAACCTTCTTTTCTGCTTTAATAATCAAATGAAAGCATCAAAATAAGGCACATTATGTGCTAAAAGAAATGAAATTACATTTTCCTTACGTTAAAAGTTAGCTTTTATACTCTGTTTCTGCTTTCAAGAAATTTGTAGGTGAAATTTAATGACGCACGAGGAAACCTGCCAGTGTGAACTGTTATCATAACTGTTATCAAGAACAATAACCAGTATGCACATCGATGGGGAATCAAATGAAATAAAAATTTCATCCCCAATGCATGCGCTTGGATGCGCTTCTTATATTTCAATGTTTCTCCTCTCCAGAAATCAGTTGCGAAGCAAATGTTCTGGAAATTAAATGATGATTTTGTCATCCATTGGTTGGAATACGTCAGAACGGGATGATTTAAAGATGCTTTTTCGTTCAGATTGATGTACTGTTTACATGCGGCATATCAGGGGGCGCTCGGTAGCCACTCTCGGTTGTAGAAAGTAACGTGAAACCTAGCTAATGTTTATGTTCGATTACGCTTTTTATATGTTGCTCGCGTATAGCTAGAATAGGCGTGCTATGCGCGACGCGTTTCAAGATCATTCCAAAACAGAATAACATTGGTAAAGCCGATAGCCGGTGCTTTTGTGTGTAGATCCGCACGCCTACAAAAAAATAAAAAATATATAACCGTTTATTTTATTTAAATAAACAGAAATCCCATTATTTGATTGATGGAAGTGAATAAACATATGCTATATATATTAAATATATGTATACAAACCTAGCTATATCTATATACATTTGGTAGCGCTAGCGTAAAATTATGCATACATTAAAATGAGAGTAATAAATGATAATGTGATATTTACAAACCGTGATTGATTGCAACTTGCGCTAACAACTGTACGTTATTTCCGCTTTCCAAACGTACCCCCGCCTACAGGCAAATATTTATTTCCCTGGACATATTGCATACCCTGTTGCGTAAATGTACTCGTTTATCTGCCTGGAAGTATGCAAGATGCACGACGAAACGCTTGATTAGCGCATTCTTTACACAGTAATTTGTTTGGATGGTCAAGAAATATAGCTTGTCAGCTCGTGAGATAAATTTGCTTCCTCCAACACTGTACTTATGGTTTTCGCACGTTTTTGGGCTAAGAAACGGTAAACGTTAAAATAAAATAGTTTAGCAAAACCTGCATCGTACCACATAGAAGAGTGTCCGAGTGTAATGTGTGTTGCGTTATGCGTGCCGGCGAGAAGCAAAAAAAGGTTTGTCTTTCGCGGATGTTTGTGTAAATAATCTTCGAACGATGTCGTGATTAAGCCCGTTGTAGTTAAATTATTCAATTTTACCCATTAGAAACGCGTATCTATATTGTTAATCGAAGGAACGGCGATTGCGATGTACAAACAAACAAAGGAATTGTTTATGATAACCTTTCCCACTCCGCATCCCTATCCCTCCTTTTTCTCTTCGTACTTATAGGAATAGGAAGAGCGAGATTGTACTAACGAAAGGCGTCAAAACGCTAACGGATTAGAGTAAATGCATGAGAAACGGCTGATAGGCTGCTCTAGCTGGAATTGTGAGCCAAATGCTCAAGAACAAATATTTTGGAATGATCGTAGTAGGACGGAAATGTTAAAACGCTACGCTTGTTGAGAGAGCAAGCAGTTGAACGAGCGAATACGCGCACGGAACATTCTATCGAACGACGAACTGGTGATAAATTTTAGTTTTGTTTTTAGTCGATCGGAATTCAAATCTAACTGTTAATAAATTGTACTCAAAGCATTACCGGCTCGTATTCTTTGCTCTTTTTTAATGCCGAATGAAAACCGAGGTTAAGTATTCATTTATCCTTTTTTTTTTGTTAAATTTAAACCGAGAGAACATTTCTTTCCTTGTTAAATTTGCAGTACAACTATTTTATCATGTTTTAGCATTTCATTTCACAGTTTTATTGATATCGCGCCGCAGCCACTAGTTCTACCTGGGCTACAGTTTTCCATCTCGCCCATTTAGTACCGTGAATTAAGCAAGAAACCACCTTAAAATGTTTGGGTTTGAATGTACAAATTTAACCTATTTCTTCTCGTTACAGTAATCCCTAATGCCGAATTGTTTACACCACATACAACGACAAATTTACTGACATTAGTTATTCTGTAACATAACAAGTTAGCACATTTTACGCCTTTCCCACGCCAAATTGCAAATCGTACGATTCAATCTAGTTGTGTATTTTTCTTCTATTTGCAACCTAGAGTTACTTCGTACTGGACATGGCTACTCTGTTCCGTCAAATCGAGGTGAAATTAAAAAAAAAACCGTTCCTCCTTTTGTCTTGTACGTTGCTGATGCAAGTGATTTACGTTTGATTTTAAAATATTCGATAATTCCGCAACTAAAAGGGGTGGTGTGGATACATTTTTTTTTACATTTTTTTCATTATCGATTATTTTCCAATATGAAGATAAATAACTATTACTATAGTACGCGAGGAATACAGGGTACTCCGTTATGGTGGAACAAACTATTCCGCTAGAGGCTCATAATTCGATTTAATATAGCTACGAATACATAGTTGTAACGAAAGTTATTTCAACGCTGAACAAGAATCGGCTTAATCTCACTTCGTATTCTTACGTTATTTCGTTAGCATATTTAACAAACACAAACTTTTTCAAGAATCGAACCATTAATAAAACATGTTTTACAGACCGACAACAATAGTGTTTGTACAGAAACATTCAAGAAATAATCTTTTGGATGAATAAATATTACCACTAGGCACATAACCAGGCCCAACCTAATGATATTTAGCCTGAGAATGTATGTAGGTAAATTAAAAAAAAAGTAATATAATGTTATTCTAAAGCAAATTTTTCGTGCATAGTCAAGGTAAAAATTTCAAGTTTTTGTTTAAAAAAACTCTTCACTGAACAGAGTTAAATACTTCTGCAAAACAAACATGACATTAACAGAAATCGGTAATCGGCGTGTGTTAAACGCAAACTCGTTCAAACCAGACAAAAAAATCTGTACACGTCTTTTAATTTGTTTTTCCTGTGTTCTTACATTTCTTTTAGGTTCTACCATCGCTGGTATTATAAAATTCGTTGCTGGATCGTTATTCCCGCGCACCGTTAGAGAACGTTGTTCAGCGTTGTTAAGCCTGTTATGTGCCGAACAAAACGATAAGCAGCCGAACCTAACCTACCTGTCTTTCCGACCGGGTCGAAAGCTGAACAAAACTGCGATCAAATGGTATACAACTTATTCTACGCTTTGCAACAAGAAAACGAAACGTTCCGCGTTTGGAGAACATGGCCCCCACGGCTGCTCATTGTAGGGAGATTCTTTATCCCACAAGCTTAAGTTATCCACAGGTAATAATGAATAGTGAGCACTGGCTGGCAATTCGGTTTCGTCAATGTGTACATCTCGAACTAAGGCTGAGAGACACGATTCAATTTTATTAACTCTAAGGTTAACCACCTATGTACTCAACGTTTGATGCACACTAGTACACAGTTTAGAGTAACATTGTCCGTAGGTGATCATTCTGTCCATTCGCTCGCGAATCATTCGTGACTCGCTCATCAACATGCGACCCTTCGCTCAGTGAGGCCGCGGAGGTGGCATCCGTTCGCTGTCGGATCGAAACGCCTCGTTCTTGATCACCGCCATCAGGCGCTCCACCGTCACCGGATTGCGAATACTTTCCCACACGTTCTTCGCCGTCTCGAAGCTGTTCGGGAAGGATTTGTCCGTCCGCTCGCGCATCAGTATCCATTCACGGTCGTACTTACACTCGATGATCTTGTTGTTCAGCTTCCGTAGCTCCTTCGTCAGTCTGATCTGGGCGTACGGTTGCTCCATGCCGCCCACGTACAGGTGACCGATCGTGCCGCGCAGCATGCCCACCTGCGTTTCCTCCCTTATCACGAGCCGGAAATCGATCGAGTTCATGTGATGCGGTTTCCACTTGAGCACACGGAGACACACGCCCGATTCGTACGGATCTATCGACGGTTGGTAGATTAGTCCGTCCGGTTCGTGGCCGAGCATTTGGGTAAACTTTGGCCCGAGCAGTGCCTGCGATTGGGTGATGTCCCAGAACTGCTTCAACCGCACACCGAACGGTTCGCTGGCGCGGTTCAGTTTCTGCTGCTGGATGGCACGCGTCCGTGCCTCGATCAGCTCGTGCTCGATCAGATTCAGTCGTTCGGGAAAGAAGCGCTGCTTGCGCACCTCGCGGTTCTGGAAGTAGATGATGTCGTACACGAGGTAGCGCGGTGTGTTCGCACCGTTGTACTTATCGATCACCATCTCGCCGTCGACGAGCGTGTCCGCGATGTGCCGGTTGGGGTCGGAGAGGAGCGGGAATCGTATCCCCCGGGCGGCAAACACCGAGTTGTCACGATCGATGAAGTAAACCTCGCCCTCGCGGTGAATCAGCATCATGTAGCGCGTCCCGTCCGCCTTCCACGACACGCGGTACGGCATCTCTTTGAGGTACCGTATGTTATGCATGTCCATCGAGACTGGTTGCGCCCCGGGAAAGCCCTGCAGTTTGCTGCCGCACATCGTCCGCACGCGCTGCTGCAGCGTGGCGATGAGCGTTTCGTCCGTGACGAGCGACACATTCGGCACACCGTCCATGAAGACGGCGTTCGGGTTGTAAGCTAGCCGTTTGCGCTTTGATGCGGAACCACCACCACCACCATTCTCGTTGGCAGAACGCTTCGTGCCTTTGGGTCTGTTCTGGTCGTCATCGTCTTCTTGCTGTTGCTCTTCCCCATCGCCATCGTCATACTCCAGACACCAGGCAGGCAGTGCCGGAGCGGGCGGTGCGTCCTTTACGTCACCGTACAGTCGGTACAGCTCCTTGATGTAGTCCTCCTTGTAAATACCCGGTGGACGTGCCCTCGCGAAGGCCATAATTGCCGCATCGACCGCACAATCCATCTGGTCGACCATGTACGAAACGATCAGGAAGCCCGTCCGGTTGAACCCGTGCGTACAGTGCACCCCGATCGTTTTGAGCGGATTCTCCTGGCTGAATTCTTCCACTATCTCGATGAACGCTTTCACCTGCTCCGGGGAGGGCGTTTCGCCGTGCCCACGACACTGCAGCTTTATGTATCGCGTTTCGCCATCCTGGATCTCATCCCGGTCGTAGAATCGGTTTGTGTTGGTTAGATCGATCCACAACCCGATCGCTTGCTTGCGCCGTTTCATCAGGTCCAGCATCATCTTCGGTGTGAAGGTGCACTCGACGGGCACCTGAAATTCACGCTTCAGCGGTGTCTTGAACGCGATGAAGCGGTCCGCGATCAATTCGTTCGAATTCCGCGGGCAGTGCAGCCAACGGTTCGGAATGGGTCCGGGTCCGCGGGACATCGCTGTACTGTGTGAGTATCTTCACCACCAGATGCAAGTCACCAAATGAAAGTCTTTAGCGGTGTAAAAGAGACGATTGGCGATGGCGAAGTGCTACCTCCCCGAGGCCGTAGCTAATCTGTTACGGGAGGCAAGAACGTAATTGGGCTATCAACAAACTCGCCTGGGAAAATTTCGCCAAGAAGTTCGAGGACCCTTACCAAAACGCAGTGGTCTCACAGCACGGTCATAATGCGCTTGTATGCAACCACTTTCGTATATCGGTTATGCTCAGAGCAAATCACCACCAAATTTATAAGCAACTTTGACTAGTTGTCGTTTATTAAAAAAACAAACGTTTATTAGGTAAAAAAACAAACAGATTACCAGGCTGTAAAACGTTCAACTAGCATGACGTTGATTATTTACAATTTTTTGTAACACTTTCCCGACTTTTTTTATTGCCAAATCTATCAGTACCGGTGTTGATTGAACTAGGAGGTTAGCTCATGTAAGACATTGTGCCAACAAGACTAGACAGAAAAGTAATGTTAATTTCGGTAGTGGTAATGTATTATGCAGTTATAAAATGTGTAGCGATAGCGATTGGGTAACATTCAATGAAATTGGATAGTTTCAGATTAGTTCTAACTCAAAACTATGCAGATGTTTGATAGAATACTCAGACATATGGTTGTCAAGTATGACATTCGAAATGCAGGTTGAATGTTTGGGCCACCTTCACCGCATTCGCTTTTGATGGCTGTCAAAATCGGCAAAATTTGCCGAAGATGTTCGAACAACCCAATGTGTTCGAAAATGTTTGATGCAGTCGAAGTCGACAAGCGTTAGTATTAGTTTGAAATCGCAGTTACGGTAGAGAACAGCTCAACACACCATCAAAGCCGAAACACAACGTGAACCATACAAAGAACGTTCTGTCTGCACAAACAGTGAAATTCGAAAAATAATTTAGATATGTGTCAAATATGTTTATAATGTGAAATGGAGAAATGTAAAATCGTGAAATCGTTTTGAATTCAAGATTTTTTATCGTTATCATAATATAATGTAGTTAGTTTTGTGTGGAAATGGGAAGTTTACTCACTTTCCTATTTCCAATAGATTTCTTTGGAAATTGAATAAAGGTAATAGGTAAGTCAAAATCTCATTTCAAGTAGGTACATTAAACGTTATTAATTCAGTCTTGTGGCGGGAACAAAATGACAATAATTTAAATTACACTCTATAATGAGATGTTTATTGTGTGCTGCGGTTTTAATTATATATTTTTAGGTTTAGATTGCACACAAGTGTAACAATTATGTTTAACCATTCAAGTTGTTCCAATCTAATATTTATGATCATAAGCTTTTTTACAATTATGTCATCGTTTCAAACATCGATACACTGCGTTACATCATTTCATGTCACATTTATTCCGAACGTATTCGTTAACGATGTTATCTGTTATCGCCGTGCGCTTCTATGCCTGCCTAGGAACAGAAGTCTCTTCGTTTGCTTACCGTAAGATCCTCGCAACTCTCTGGCACATATTAAATTTATCCATTTTTTTCTTTTATGTTGCTTACTATGCTATACGTGTCTAATCTCGTTAACCTCTCTTTACACGCTCGATAAGTAAAAGTTTAACACAACGGCGCTACTACTTTACCATTTTTATGTTTTTTTTGTTTTGTGTTAGCGTTAATTTCGCTCACGTGCGCATACTTCCTTTCTTGTTCAAAGTGTGTCTACTAGTGAAACTAGTTAAAGGAATGTTGCAGATAAATTTTGATATTTGGTGTATTTGTATTTGCGTTTTATCTAAACCTTCCCCATCGGAGTTTGACTTTTGCGATATATATTATTTTAGCGGGATTTATTGTTTGTAGTTTGCTTCGTGGCGCTAAACTTCACAAAAAAAATAATCCAAACTTGAACACAATGTTTTGCAGCTTGCATTAGTTTACTAACTGTTTTCGTTTTTTTCTTGTTACTTTCGACATATTTTTCTTAAGCGTGAGAAAGGGCTGCTTCATTGGCCAGCCGGACATGAATGGACGATTACATAAAACTACTACTGCAGTGCTGCGGAGCGCACCATTTGACCATGGTGAAACGGTGCACCAAGTGCATTAAACGGCCGAATGGTGGCTGCGGTTATCTCCAAATCATACCACTAAATACGAACTAAATACGTCGTTAAGGCTAATTCATTGACTGTTTTCATTGACACGAGTCAAATAGGAGTGGAATATAAGAACCAAACACGATGAGTTGGTGGATAAAAGAAATAAAATAAATAAAACAAAACAGTGTGTATATATATACTTATACATACGTAGTTTTAGAGGATTTTTTATACTAGCAATACTACCGAGTAAAACCAACTACGTCTGATTGATTTGTTTCCACGGCCGCAGTGTTCGTCCTTCAAATATAGATATATGTACGTTTTCTAAGTGTATTTTTTTGTTTGTTTGTTTTCGCATCTACCACTGCATATCACTGTGCTCGGTGCACGCAAAGACCGATTGGTTTGCATGTATTTTTTTTGTTTTGTTTATTTCTTGTTAGCATTGCTTTAGTTTATATAGGTGGGACGCAACAGAAAGCATCTGGTGAGCAAAGGGACGTATAGCTCTGCTTCAATGCCTAGCATTCTCCGAAGCTAAAATTCTGTAAATCCGTTCAAAGCATGCATATATGCTCGAGAAACTCCAAATCCCAACTAATAAACAAGAAGCTACTATACGTTTTCGGTTCGTATACGCATGTGTCAAACGGATTTCGAAAGATAATCATATGATTACGGTGACTTTTCTAATCACCGCCGGCAGAAGGACACGTGCCAAAAGCTTTAGCAATCGCTCCGCTATTTTAAGAATTATTTTAGTTTTAAACAAAGAATGCCGCCTACTAAGTCTAGTAAGCCGCCAGACGGCAGGGATTACCTATGCAAATATAATGTTATAAAAGAAGATCGCCGGTTTATTTCGTAGCAACAGTAAGCCATCTCAATCTCCATTGGTCTAGCATGAGGTGTGATGTGGAAAAATACGACCATATTGCAAATCTTTTAAGCAACGCTGCACCTACTTGCATCGGGAAACGGATGAAACGTTACATACAAAAGAACCAGATCAATGTGTAACGAAAATGGGGACCGTTTAGACCGCTGAGGGGATTTTTTTTTTTGACGCTGCATCACGACTCGTTTTCGACAGAACGCAGTTTTTTGGAATCCACTCCCGGCGCACAGTTACCACGTACAAACTTCTTTCGTTTGGTGGTTCTACACGGAGTCATCTGAAAGAAGCCAAAAACATGCAATGGCGTTAGCTTCATCGCGTTATATTATATTACCTCAACCGGCAAGCGTTTTGTTTGAATTTGTGCACATAAAGGCTATTGATGCTTTTGAAATGTTTCGCTTCCCCCATCAATCCCGACAACTTACCGTGGTACCACCATTTGGTTTTCTTAGGATTTTTATTACACGTCTTCACATAAATGCCGTTATCTGGTGGCCGTCGTTTCTCCCGGCAGCTGCTCAACATCGACGATATACTAAGACACACTGATTGCACTGATAACGCTGGGGACCTGCGAAAAATGAAGGGAAACAAATGAAACAAAACAACCAAACGAATCGAGCCATTTTTTCGTACGCACCAATCATCCGTTAGTATGGAAAGACATATGTGCCCATTCGAGTAGACGTGCGGATGAATGGGAATATTTGAGCCTATAAAAGTTACCTGAAAGCACACGAACTCGGTTTAATACACTTTGTCTGTTGAGTAAGAACAAATTTTTCCAGCAATTCTCTTACCTCCGGTGAATCGAATGGATACTTGTTATTAAATTTAAACAGCAACTGGAAGTGTTCACCTTCGTATAACGTTCCTTCCACACCATCAATGTTTATAATCCATCTGGAAAGGGATGAAAAATAAACGAATCGCAGTTATAAAAATTGTAATGGAAACTGATGTCTAAGTGATTTGAGTAGGATTCAGTTTAAGGTTATTTTAGGTTCATTTATTAATTTTTATCGTTTAAGATGATAACAAATATAAGTTAACTAAATTTGCTGTCCACTAATGTTGCTATATTGAAAAGAAACAAATATATTTAAAAAAAGTTAAATACTTCCTAGCTATCATCATTTACAAGCTACAACTAGTTCTAAACAGACAATTAATTCTTTCTGATATTTTTTAGCATAGACTGACAAAAATAATATATCATAAATGATGGGTTCAACTAATTTTGTAACAATCATTTTGATAAATTTCCACAAAGTAGCCACTTGTACGTATGACCAAACCTATTAGCATGCACCCTGGGCACAAGCCGTAACGCTTCCAAAGGGTAACATCGTTATATGATTATCATTTACCATCCGATCACACTTACTGGGTTAAATTTTGACTAACACTTTCCTCGTCCACAGAAACTCCTGGCGGGGGCTCCTTAATTAATGACATCAGTTCCTTTTGTAGGCGTTTCTGTGGAAGAAAAACAGAACGTGAAAAGTTATTCAAACGACAATTTACTTAAAAAATGCATTAAAAATGCACAAGCACAAATCTTTTCCTCTATCACCCCCTTCCCCCCATCGTCAAAGAAACTTGCCTCCCAGCGGCTATCGTCAAGGAGTAACTTTTTGTTATCCTTTCCTGCATCCTGTATCACGTGGGTGTTGGTCGTGGAAATCGTTTCCGATTTCGACGGTTTCTCCTTTCGCATCCGCAGTCGATTGAACATGTCGATGGGTGTTGTTTGAGTTTTAACTGAATTTATAATAACCTCGTTTGCGTTGTCGATCGCGCGTTTGAAGAGTTAACAAACGGTTTGATACAAGTATGTGATTTTGTTGCAAACTAACAGGGCAACATTTGTGTTTACCGTCGGATTCTCTTCACCTAAGCAGAACGAGCTAAACAGGTAACGGTCATAATGGGTGGCCACTGGCAACTAGCGTGTCTTGCCAGGTATGCTGTATGCTACTGCCCTGAACGTTCGTAGTGCAATCTATCCGATGGCGCATTGATCTGTTTGTGCTGAAATTTAACCGGACCAGCCGTTTGAAACAAACTGTTCTCTGTGGAAGCGAATAGATACATGTGAGAACATTACTGGCATGTTCGTTTTAATTTCAGTATGAAGCGTGTAAGTCGTGGTAAATTCGGTACAAATATTTGCCGGATGCGTAAGGTGTGAAGTAAGTAGTATAGGGTTTATATTTTATGAAAATTCCAGACATGTCTGGAACGTATGTCGTTTTCTAGGCGATCACGTATCAGATTTGATGAACCAACCACATGTGGTGTACCGTTTGACGGTTTCGTTTTTTTTGTCTTCCTGCACTACTGACAAAGAAGATCATCATCTCAAAACGATCTCGGCCGATTGACTGTACAGGATTAGTACAAGACAAAGGGAGTTGTTTTCCAGCGAATCGGCGAATAAAATCGCTCATCTCAAATGGGATGATGAGACAGCAATCATAGTAGCCCATGAATCATTGCTTTCCTTGAACCATTTAAGTTCAATTTGATGCTTGAAGCTGAACGATCGTTACTGGAGCCTTTGCAGAACATTACTACAGAATAACCTGAGACAATGGTTCGTCTGATTTAGCTTGTGAAAGTTTATTCCTTAGTTTGTAAGTCCGTAAATCCGCAAAATCGTTGCATCGTGTGAATCATATTGTCTGGGTGAAAAGACTACAAACAAACTAGTTCCCATTCGTTCGAGCAGCAACGAACTCAGCGTTTGAACAGCTCGCAAAAGAGGAGGCTACCAAAACTGCCGGCCGAAACATAAGCAGTGCAACTCGTACGATTCGTAAACTCAAACAAAGAAAAAAGTGCATAAGCGAAATCGAAAGGGAAAAGGGCATTGGCAAGCGCATTTGCGCAAGCGGGCAGAGCACTGCAGAGCGCGCACTGCAATTCGCATAGGCCAGCCCCCCGTACGCTAGAGGCTTAAATTTCAATGAACTTCAGTCAAACGCAGAAGGTTGTATGCGGCCCTAGGTTACCCCCATGCCGACCACCATCGGATTTCTTTCTCCACACAGACTAGACGAATAGCGGCGCGTTAACTGCGTGGTATTTACGTGGATTACGGGCGACGGTGGAGATATATCTCCTCCACAGGGAGCGAAATGCAGTGTAATGCACTCTTTTGCAAAAAATAATAATAAACATCGCACAACAGCTGCGTGCTGCTGGAGGCACGTCACGTCAACTGCGGAACGAAATGAATCACGCCGGCACGCCGTATGCGTTGTGGCACATCGGTAGATTTCGCTCGACCACGCGGTTTTCCCTGCATCCACCGACCGGTACAGATAAGTTGAGTACAGTTTTTCAACCGTATCGTTGGCTTGAGAAGACGTTAACAAAAAAACGTTAAGTGTGTTTACGAAGCCTTTGTACAGAAAAGCCCGCAAAGAACACGGTGCCGCGTTCGCATCGCAAACACAATGCATGCTAATGAGCAAATGTCAAGCCCGAGACTACCCGTCAGTCCTTTGCAGAGGAAGTCTGGACCGATGTCTGGGCGCGAGCAAAGGACGTTTGTTCGGGAAGGCGTGGTAGCGGTGGCGGTAAGATATTCATCTGTAAGGAAAATAATGCACTCGCTTATCCTTCTTCTATGGTGATCTTTGGGTGTTATTTTAAGTATTCCGACTGCGGGGATCAGGACCTAAGAGCTGGCTGTAAAAGCTGACTCTCAATATAGTCCAAATAAGCTATATTTCCTACACTACCATCATATTCAACCACACTAGCTATAGAGTGGTGAAATCATGAAATAATTACAGCCTAGTTTAAACTCTTAGGTTGTAAAGAAACCATAACGCAATTCGACTTTGGGTAAGGATTTGTGAATAAAAGAGTATAACTTCGATATGAAAAGAGTATAACTAAAATCTCCTCAAGCATAATGATCCGGACCTCGTCCATATCGGCAAAGGGCGTCAGTTTAACCTTTCCTCGCTTTCAAATCGCTCCAAAAGACACGTTAAATGTTTCTGACCCGGCAAAGGTTATTCGGCGTAAAATATGCATCATAGGTAGTTAAGAGCACCGCAAATTTGTTTGATCAACGCCGTGTAAATCATGGGTGTGAATCCGGTCTTTCATTACGTGCCGATCGGTAGCACGATCGCCCTCACCGGTTTAATATTTCGTTCTACTAAATAACCACCACCACCACCACCACCGCTGGTCGGTTAGTTGGTGTACAACCCCGGCAGGCGCGCGATCGAAACTAATCAGCCTCTCACTGTTCGCTGATGGCGTGTGGGGGGGAGGGTCCAATAAATGAGGTTATGTCAACACGGATTCGTGATCGCGAACATACGCGATTGTATAGAAGCACCATTTGGCTCGGTAGCTTCCCTTGAAACTAATCAGCTCACACCACCACACGCGGTGGTTGAGCTCAAGTTTAAGGACGTTCGGCCAGAATTTTCGCCCTCCACAAGCGTAGTGTCATAGTAAACTGCTGAACTTGGCCTAAAACATCGGTGGTAGGCAAGTGGAACGGATGGGGGCTCTGTGTGGAGTACAGCTCCGAACGTATTATTTAATTATAGTTATGCAAAAACCTGTACTGCGCTAGTGTCTGCGCCTTTTAAATGATCTTCTAGAAAAGGAAAACTCTCGACGCGAGGGAGTTCTGACGTTCGTTCGTTAGATAATCGCTATGCCCCCCCCTCCCCCCCCCCTTCCCCTCGCTAGACGATCGTTTTCTAAGGGCGGAGACACCGCGCGGTTATGACATTCCGTGCACTTTGCGCGAGAATCCACTTTCTATCGGTCGTGCGCCGCATTTACAACGACGTTGCTGTTATAGTGTTTTTTACTATCCCGCCTCTTATCGTTTATACTATCGTTTAAACGCTTATGCATGCGCGAGAGGAAGTTGAATACTATTAAGTCCCCATATCCGTCGCGGGATGTACCTGCTATTGCAATGCATTTGACGATGGTGTAACGTATATTCGTCGTATTTAACGTGAATGTTACCCAGCCTATCATATATCACACACAGGACCACGTGCACGGTAGAACAATGGAATGTCTGTGTTCAGCGTGAAGCCTTTTTTTTTTTGCAGAACCACCACCACCAGCAGAGCCGGCTAGACATTTGTTTGCTTGCAGTCCCGTGGTGTCGCTTCACAGCTGCAACCACTCAGAAAACGCAGCAACACCGATCGTACGAAAAGGTGTACACATTTGCATATCCTCACCCCTACCTCAGGCTAGCGCTGGAAAGTTTGTCCGTTAGCGTACGAACCATTTTTACCAACAGTTACACAAATATACAACCGTGGAACCGGGATCGTTAAGGTGCTAGCTGCGAACTAACCCGGCCAGATCTGGTAATACTTCAGTTCGCCCAGCAGAGCTAGTCCAACCGTTCAACAACAATAACAGCCGGCTGGTGGCACCGCATTATCGTTCCGGCTCAATCCGATAACCTTTTCCAGATGGCCGTTGGGCCTAGCGGTAGCCTAGCTAGGTAGGGAGGCCATCGAACAATGTTTGCGAAAACAATCTCATCATCCCATCATGCTATCGTCCTTGCTCGCGAAGTTTGAAATGGTGGTGCAAGCAGTTGATTCACGAAAGTAGAACGTAAATTCAATTTCCAAGAGATGATCGCGCCTATCATCTCTTTGATCGCCGCAATACCTTTCATTTAATGACTAAGGACATCGAGATGAGGGACGGAATGTTCATTGAGATAGTGAGCCGTCGTAGTGCTTTGAGACGATTACTACTGATCGTGGACAGAGCATGATGATCGTAAAAAACGTGTACCGAAGTAAACAAAACCCAATATTACAACAAATTGTGTAATAAGTCAAAGGAATTCTAATATTTCTTCTAAGCTGTCTATTAACGCAATTGCTGAAACCGCAATAATATAGTGCCAATACCGCCTGAATGTAGGCAACAAAACTTTAAGTAATTAGCTTTTGGGATTCGGAACCCGAAAATTCCCGACGGTAAGAATTAGATTAAATAAACTTCGCTTCACTAAGCATTCATTCGTCGGGTAAATACAGACGCAACATTACCAATTATACGACAAAGGAATTGATCCCAACACAATTCCTAATATAATTATCTCAAGCATATTCGATCATGCATTCTTCCCCGCACATGAAACGCATGAAAGGGTTGGTTTACTGATGACCTCACCTCGTACGACATTCGACCACCAAAGATCACACATGATAGAATAGAAACGGCACGGCTAAAGTGTCAGCCCTTCGGCATGGCCTAACGCCCGGTTAGATTCGTTGTAATAATTGTTACTAGAAGCTGGGGTGCGCCTCGAACAATCTCCCGAAAAGCGACGATCGCTACTGCATGTGACAAACACATGTATGGATTTTTTTTTCGATTCATATAGCTTCTATGTTATTATAAACAATTTATTATCGTCGCGATGCTTCTCTCCCGCTCCACTCTTCAGAATGGAAAATGGAGCAGGAAATGGGATTGCTAAAAGCGAATGAAAATCAAGTGACGCCATCCGACGTTCGACGTTGGCGTGTTGGCTGCCCGCTAAAAACTAGCATTACTTTGAACTAGATGGTCACTTTGACAAATCGATGGTGCAAAACTTGCAAATAAAACACCAAATTTTAACCATCCGCTCTCCAACCCCGCTCCCTTCAAAGCACATCGTAAAACAAATGACGTGACAAAACTGACGCTAAATTAATATGAGATGTTTATTCGCCATGAATTCCGTGTTTGATTTCTCGCCCACCCTCGCACGGGATGTTCTTATGTTGCATGTGTCCTTCAGGCGTGAAAATATTGCTACCCCGCTTGATCTCTGGCATATGGGCAAGGAGGAAATAAAGCCTGATGTTTTATCTGTTTGTTATTATGAGTGTTATTTTTTATAATTCTTCTACACACACACAAAAAGGGATGACCATGACACGACACGCAACATGGAAGAGCTGTTGGAACCGTCGGAAAGTGGATTAACAGCTGTTTGTAATAAATATAATCGCAGACCTTCTGATGTTATGCATGAAGCGATGCCACCGAGCATGTGATAGATTGTATTACATTACAGTTGAAATGCTGCCGGTTCAAAGTGGCACAGACTGAAGAATTAGGTTTGATTCGCATGCGTTTGTTGCTTTCGTTGAACATTTACTTACACGACGAACGCGATCGGGCTCTGAAAGGTCATCGCATATTTAAACATTCGTTCGGTTAATCCGTAAATGACCAAAATGAACGGAAATAAACTGAAAATTGAGGTGCATTGAGATATTATGCACCCTTTTATTTTATCGCAAAAATAGAAGCATGCAAATCGGCTTTCTTTATCGGTTCGATAACATACGCTCTTGAGACCGATACAAAAAAGTTTTCGTTTAAGTTTCCTTCTGAACGAAAATGTACAGTAAAAGACAAAAGTTTTTTTTTTTAAATAAAGTTTGTTGAGAATGTTACTAACTGGAGAAAAATTATCTTTGAAATCGTTTATACTAAACTATGAGCCAGATATGTTGAGTATTGTTCGTTGAACCAATCCTTTATCGTATCAAATTAGTCCTAATCTTTATCTTTATCCTGATTGCGGGATCGTATTGTAAACATTAAACATGTAAATTTATTTTACTCTACTGGATGATGAAATTAGTTTGTTTCTTGATCGAAAATCATTTAAATTTTCAATATTCAACCATTAGTGTGACTCCACACAGAACTATTTATATTGCTGTCGTAAACAACGTGAACAATACAAACAGTTTTTAATGAAAAAGTTTTGTATGCTAATTAACACTACTGAAATTTATTATTTATATGGTGTGCCAATGAGCCATATTTTTTGGTGTGCTTAAAAAACACATGAGATAAATTTATGCATATTTAAAAAATTTGTTAGCATATTTTTTATAAAATAAATTATTATTATTTAAAATATCAATAAGTACATGTTTATCATTTGATGGATGAAAAATTAGAATTGTTTTTAAAACACTATGGCCAAGCGTACAACTGATTCAAACAATACGGTATGGAAGAAATTACCCCTACCCATTGCTGGAACCAACATAGGCTGTTCCAGTTTCTTAAACCTAGCAACAACAGCTGGTAACTTGATTGGTAATCATGTGCCTGAGCCCATCTAAAAAAAAAAAACAATGTGAGCGACAAAGTTATACAGACCACGATTTTCGCACAGAAGCTACAAAATTAGCTCCCCCTTTGTGACACACGATCGTCAATGTCTTCCGCAGGTCCGAAGCAAACTTAAAACGTAAAACACCTTCTACCCACCCTCACCACGCGGAAACGTTCGACGACGCTCGGGAGCCATAATTCACCCGTGTTTTGTATTGCGGTATCGATCACGTACTACGCAAGCAGCAACGTTGTGAGATTTATCCTCACTGGATACGGCGCATTCGCGGAAAATAGTTTCGTGACCGCACCGAAGTCGTGAGACGGGTGTGATAACGAGCCAAACAGCGTCCTGCTTCGATCGTCGGAACGGCACAAACGAAGCGGCATCATCACACGACCACATCGCGGCGTCGAGACGAGCGGGAACACTAACCTTACCCAACGGGTGCGAACGTGCGTCGCCGGTGTTCCAACGTCACAAACAGTGCCACAAAAGGGGAAAAGTTTCATCTTATCGTCGGAACAAGAAAGTGCCTTATACGAACATAGCCGTAACGGACAGGGCACGCAAGGGAAGAAAGCGTCGAAAGCCCTGACCTGCCGCAAGGCTTTTGGCATTGTGGACGACGAAGCAGCCATGTCGGTCGATTTACATGCATTGTATCTGCCGGTTTTGGGTTTGGGTTGCCTTTCTGTGGGATGTGTTTACGAGTTTCGATGGTTTTTAGGTGTTGCACGGCCTGCAGGAAGTGCCAAAAGGCCCCGAGTTAACTTCTTAGTCAGTGTAACTTTTGGTTTAAGTGATGTTTTTGTAGCGATTACAGCTGGCTACCGGGGAGAGAACGATTATTCCTATGTTTGTTAAAGTTTATTATCAGCTCCTTAGCAGGCAAGAAGAAGCCAGCCAGATAGGAATAATGTCAAGAATTCGAATGGCTCATACATCGTTGAGTACCTCCGTGAGCACCACTCTACGCTTTTATCGCAGAAGAGTATCTTTGGGTAAACAATAACACCATCAGTCCGTTCGCTGCCTGTCGATAACGAGGACATTAGGATTAAATAACATTGCTGACGGGCAAGGAAAGGGCGGCCAAGAAATTGTCCACAATGCTGGTGGTGTAGCCGCTCGGCATATTCCCCAAACAAACATCCTATAAATAGGTAGCTTTGTATTTTACCACATGCCGAGAGCGCACGCACGCCCGTCCGAACCGAATTCACACGAGAAACGATCCGTGCGGTTTTGACTCGGGCGGAAAATAACAACAACACTCACTGGCCATTTAAAATCCACCGCATATTGGCATTTCTACGATCATTAACTCCGCCAAAGGTCGTAAATCTAGTTTCGCCACAAAATTTGACCACCGAAAGTGAAGTGAGTGACGGACAGCTGGTGTGATGACAGCTTCTAGTGGTGTGCGCGCGTCTCAAAAAATGGCTCCACCACCGTCACCATTCCGATCCCGCGAGCCGATTCGCCAGGAACGGATTAGAATGATTTACAAAATTGAACGAGCAAATTCTTTTCCAACCCATGCCGTCAGTGTAAAAGAGATTTATTGAGTTGTTTTAGTGACTGGCAGCCGCTGGGTGTCAATCCGTGACTCGGTGTGTCCGACCGTATGAAACTCTCGCTCCCTCTCGTCAGCTACACCTCGTTTAGGGGGTTGTCATAAAGAGTGAAAACCAGGAAGCAATTAGGATGGACATCGACCAAAAAGAAGCAAACAAAGCCGAGCACCTAGAAACGGGAAACGGTGGGAAGAGAACACACGCGTTCGTTGTTCGGATCTCGTGGCCTTTCCCTCGGTACTCCGGCCAATCGATTCGCGCGTTCCGTGTGCACCGCTCCGTGACATTTGGTGATGGTCACTTTCCTTTCTCTTTTCAAACCGATCGACAGAACGTGGCTGATCAAATTCTGGTGAAATATTGCACTTCAATTGTGAGCGATACGCGCTTCAGGACGCTGACGAAAGCTGAAACTGGAAGAGGGCTGACTTGTGTCGTCGTGTCGACGATCCCCCGCGGGTCAGGCGCGAGGCAATACAATCAAGCTAAATTGTACATTCGATTCATTTATGCGGTTGCCTCGTGTACAAAAAAGCTGACCTGAGCTGAGGAACACGACACGGTCATTGATTAGACGCTAAAACACGTGTTTCGGGGGCACGCTCCAGTTGGGTGAAAAAGGTTTACACATTACTTGAACCGATCACCTTCACGCGGAAGCAACGGGAGCACTTTTGGAAGACAATCGTGTTTATTTTCGATTAGCTCTTCAATTGACTCTGCGCGAGGAGGAAGAAGGGATGATGATCGGTTAAAAGAATATTTCATGAATACAGAAGGGCTAAAAACGGCCAAATATTAACAAATATTTATCCGCTGCTTGTTGCAGACATTTTCTTGGCCCTTTCGTTCCTTCTTTGTACGGTGCAGAATGTGACTGGGCGATCATCTTCCCATCAAGCGTAACAACATTATTCTACCGATACGATCGCAACTTCATGTTTTCCTCGATCGAAGAGCGAGACATCGGTAGCGGCGTCCCAGTTTCGCGTACCATTTTGCCGTCCGGTTTCGATTCGATCGTTTTCTTCCTGCACCGAATCTAGACCGCCCATCCAAAACCCAGACCCATGTCGAGACGCTGATGATAGGAAGCAATCTAGCTAGATTCATCGCGCAACGGCGCGCAAATGATGATCGCTTTGGCCCCGAAGCTAAACGTGTTTGCTCGAACATGCAATATGACCGCTGAGGCAAGAAAGCTTGAGAACAAGTAAACTTGGGTGGTGTGCCTCCGTTGGTGCTTGTTTGTGAATCTATACCGAAGAACCCCTCTCACATATTGTAGTTGTTTTAAGTTAGTTGAATGAGTATATATAAATACAAGGAGCCATTAAAATGATTTTTGTTTATGATTGTGAAATTTAGAACGGATTTGTAGGCTAGTTGAAAAAGTATCTTGTTTGATATAAATAATCAACGCTTGTGTGATTCAACGAAACCGCACACGTGTGATCTCCGGTTACGATATGGTTTTCTTTTGTGACATCCAGCAACACTCGTTGGAACATAAAGCTATAAAAAAGATCCCCTTGGCTTCAAGCCCCTGCCTGAGCAGTTCCCATCATTATGCCGGAGCCGGAGCTCTCGTATCACCAACACCAAGTCGAACCGCCGGCGACGACTGTCTGAAAAATTAATGCAATTAAACCCCTAGCCCATAATCCGACACTTTTGCGTTGGTGCGATGGAAGTTGATGCCAGGCGGAGTCGCGAAGTTTCGGCTGTCGCACAGTTTCTTTGTTTGAGCCATTTCTTTCCACGCCCGAAAAGAGGACAAAAACAAGGACAAGAAGATACACGCATGCATGCATACGGTGAAGAAATAGGGTAGCAATGGATCGATCAAACTTATATGAAGTACGGAAGTACCTGTCAGTTGAGAGTTTCATCATTCATTGACTGACTGACACGCAGTTGAAATGCAGTTCGAGTATCTTATATATGGTCTTCATACTCCTCCAGTCAAAGAACTCAAGTGTCGTAATAACAAATCGTTAATTTTCAACAAGAATTCTCAAACCACTCTATGCCTTTCATGAATGTTGTACAACAATAAAAAAAACTGCCATAAACAGAGCGCTCACTTTAGCGCACTGGATCGCACACATCAATCTCACGCAATTATCAGCAGCATTTCATCGCCCAGAAACTCCGAGTCTACGAGTGTTTCAAACTGACCATAGTTATGAGCTAATGGGTCTCCACTTGACTGTGGACGCGCTCTCAGCAGCAGCTCGCCATCTATTGATCTTTGCGCTCGGCCAGATCACTCAGGAAAAGCTTGAACGTAAATTAGCGCGTATTAAATTCGTTTGCGCATCCTCAACGACTAAAACACACCGACGAAGAGAACCGCTAGCAGGCAGTGTGCTGCGACGTCCGCTCCAACGGCGACGATGACGACAGCGAAGGATCGCTATCACAATCATAAAAGTCGTGGGGCGCAGGCGTGAGGGAGCTGATGATTGTTGGGCAGAATATTGTACTACACGCCGTCTGTCTGCATGCTGCTTCGTCCATTTCGTATCCGATCTTTTCGCTGAGGATCACCGCCAGCTCGAACGAGCCAAGACGATTGTACGCACTCGACACTCTTCTCAGCTACTCGGCGCCTCCGTTGCTTAATACGACTACAACCCGTTCCGGCCTCCCGGTCCTCCCAGCATCCCACCGTCAACGATTGATGACTAATAAAATAAAACACCAGACATGTATAATTTCGCGTTTTAGGAGAGCATCGAACTCCATGCGCCGTTTGTGGGCAACGCGTTCGAAACCGTGGCAGACACGACGCCGCGCGGCTGCAAAATTGGTGTCTGGATATCGGAAGAAATTCGAAGGCCTGGCCTTCGGAGGCAAACGTATTTATAAAGCCTGAACGTGCTCAAATAAAACTCTTACGAGCAGCTTGCAATCCGTAGTTGTAGAAGGGATCAAGACAGTTTCGTTTTATGGTTTGGTGGTGTGATATTTTTACAAATTGCACCGTACTACGGAGTAGTAGTGATGGGATGAAGGCTAATAAAAACGGAAGAACTTGGTGCTGTTAAACATGTTTGGAACATATTGAAGTAGGATATTTTAATGCGAGATTTTAATATTGGACCGACGTATAGGATTATAGGATCGACGTCGTTTCAGCTGTGCACAAAAACATTCACATGGATTTTTCAGCAAAAACCATAGTAAATTAATAGTTGAATAATTTTTGTAAAAATATTTCCCATCGTATGAACCCAATCGGGGAGCCAAAATAACAGCGAATCGATTATTTAAAAAGTTTATGATCGAAGTAGCCATGGTTGGACGACCGTTGCCACATAATTGTAACTGGTTTCACTATCGAAATAGTATTTTCCATTTCATGATTTCTCTTCATCTTGATTAGGTCGATACAATGGTTCATTGATGGATTGTCAACTCAGTATATAATTCATATTATATAATGTATGACATTATTCATCCCACCATAAATTAAGGCTACTTCGATCATTAGAGTAAAACAGTGGAACGAATTGTGTGTAAATGAATTTAAATTCATAATTAAAGTGCATGTTCAATGTTAAATCTCCAATAAATACAAATTGATGATAGAACTTTATAATAAATGCCCAGTTGTTAATAGCTAAAAATACTTCATACTTCTTTATGTTTTCTTATAAAATGAATTTAATTTAATATTTCTACCCGCTCAAACATTTGACAAAAATTTAGTATCTCTCAGGTTGGGAAACTGGCAAGTGTCAATGTAAAGATTGAAATGTGTAAAGATTGAATGTGTAAAGATTGAATGTGTAAAGATTGAATGTGTCTTCAATGTGTAAAGATTGAAATTTTATTTGAAGAACGGATATATAAAAAACATTTATATGAAAATGTATTTCAAAAATCGTTTGAAACTTCTATGTTATTTCTTGCGCTCGTGATCGTTTTCAAAGTAGCCTACTAGCACAAAGTGAATTTTTTACTATATTTTTTCTGGTTACGTCTCTCTTTCCACTATTCGTAAAATATCGAAATGCACTAGTTATGTCAATGTTATGCGAACAAAACCAGCCCAAATGCAAATGCAATCCACTGCACTGCAAAAATAGCGAACGGTTTAATTGTACCCGCCTGCTCACCCATCGACCCGGCCCTATTTGCCCAACGAGATCCCGAAACGATCGCGCTGTCAATTATTCTAACAAATCATAAACCATCGCCTCACCACGCGATTGGAAAGCTAGGAAAACAAAAATAGATCTTTCACATGCGCGGGGGCGCGACGAACGACGAGGAAACGGTAAGTGCGCTCGGAACGGAAAACACAAACACTGGACACAGACCGACAGCGACGCCGCAAGACGGATGCGTGCACCACCGGAACATGGTGCGGAAATTGGAAAACACCCAGCTGTCAGCGAGGTGAGTGGCCGTTGCGGAGGGAACCGGTTCGGGGTCGGCTGGGATCGTGGCGTGGACTTGAGAATTAGGAAGCGGGTCATGAAAAGTCACGACATCCGAAACTGCGGTGGGGCCGGCCTCCTTCCGTATCCTCTACAAGCGCTGGGGGTTAGAAACCACAACCGGCGCAAATCGTCCAACTAAGCGAAAAGGCAACTAATCAACTAATTAGTTACAAAGTCACCCACACAAAGGGGGGGGGGCGGTTCTGGTGGGTGGAGCGATGGGTGTGTGGGGAAAGAATTTGGCAAAGAGCCGCGTGCGAACATTATTGCATCAATTTTTCCAACCGACTTTTCACCCTTTTTCCACGCTTTCCGCACGCATACGCACCGTTCGACGGCACGGAAAACCGTGCCGGTTACGTAAACGAACCCGCGCCGGCTTGAAAGTGGCTCGGGAAAAACGCATCGACGCGAACAGCAACACAAAAAAAAATACTGCACGCGTTTGGGAAAGCTGAACCGATTTTCCGTTCGTTGATCGCAAAATCGCAAGGTGCTCGGTTTTGTTTTTTTTTTTGTTTTGTTTGTTACGGTTAAAATAAGTGTGCGGTTTTGCAAGCAACTGATCTTGAAAGACGTGCCCTAGCAACAAGTGAAACATGCTGTTTCCACGCCAGAGTGTCAGACAGAACGAGTGAGCGGTGAGAATTGGGAGTTGAAGATGGTGTTAAGTATCGCTCACTTAGCTTGAATCATGGGTAACGCACACGCGGGATTTGTGCACTCCCACGGAATGCTTTCTGAGTTTTCGCGGCTAAATCCCACCGGGCGCGCGGGTACAACAAAGGAACGGGCCCGTTTGGAGTTCGTGCCACTGTTGCCGTGCAGAACCGTTTGCGATCGTTTGCGAGAACAACACACTTTGCACTTGATTCCGTGATCAGTTTGGGTAAACAACTCACATACGACTAGCGACCCTCGGTAACTTTAATCTTGGCCCACGAAATCGCACTCTGCTTAGCGCTTGTTACATAGTGTGGCAACCCTTTGTTGCGACCCTTTCGTCACCCATGTACAGAGGTGGAAGTTTGACTGTAAAGCGTGTTCCACTGCCAAGTGCGTAGTTTTTCTGTCGTCCAACAGCACCAGGATCGCCTGCCAACAAACCAGACACGCCACTCACTGCATCTTACAATGATGAAACATACGCAAACAATACGAGAGCAATTTCTTTCTAGCCTGCAAACGCGGAATAAACGCGGGCGTTAAGCGGCGATTCTGGGCGATCGTAGCTGCGAGTGCATCGGCATCGTTAAAGGACATCGCCGATGAGTTCGCCATTATGAGTTCGTTGACAAAGGCGCGAACCTCTTTCACGTACATCATCAGCGGAGGCGAGACCTTCACCCACAAATAAAACCGATCGAATGGATCGCAATTAAGTGATCGCCAGCGAGGGATGCGTGGGAAAGGTAGCAGAAACGCCGGGCAGAGGCCGGGCCGGGCCGGGCCGTGCCGCATCACATCCTTTCCTTGAAGCGACACCGTTGAAAGCGAGCCGAGCATCTCAGCAGCACGCGACGACAGACAAACATGAGCGGGAATGCTTTCTACGTGTCTGTCAGCATATGGGTGCCAAAGTATAACAAAGTTTAAATGTTTTGTTTAGAAGAGATGTACAAAAATAACGACACCGTCACCGTAACCTTTCCATTTTTGTAATACTAGAAATGTTGTTGCAATTGCTCGGCGAAACTGGCGAATCTAATTGTAGCGAGTTTCCCGATTTTAGTTATATGTAATAAATTATTATTTATGCATGATCATTCGTGTGGAATATTAATGATTTATAAGAAAACAGACAAAAAATAAGATGAGAGTGTGTGGATTCTGTTTGGATTCCAATAAAAACTCATTCCCTGGGTAAGTACAATTGCTTCATTTATCTTAACCTTCATTTAAGAAACAATTAACTTCACTTTTAACCATGATTTATGTTCTTGGAAGTAAATAACATTACTTTCAACTATATCAAAAAATTATGTTTGAAAAGTTTTAGTTGTATTTAAAAACAAACCAAAAGGCCAGCCTTTCAGCAGTGTCGCACCATGTGTTTGCAAACACAAAAACCGTATGCAAGCCATAACAAAAGTATCGAAGCAATGGCTGGGCCAGATAAATTTAACCCAACTGAAAGGCACCCATGTGACAGACAAGTACATCCAAACAAAGCGTGTTGGCAATTTGCAGTCGACGATGAAAAATGGACGGCAACAGATATGCATTTTTTCATCGATTGTGAAGAGAAGTTCAAGGGAGTAACAGGACGCTGAAGGGCAGTTTTAGTTCCCCGATTAATCATCGCTTGTTTTTTTTATGTTTACATGTAACAGATAAAAGAAAATAACCACATGGATTGCATTTTTAAAACTGAATCATGCAGTTAAATGCACCATCCAGCCAACAAGAAGGCTTTATTAGGCTCTATTGGGGCTTAATAAGTAAATCGTTTGCTGGCTAAGTAAATGTATGTATAACACACGGTTTCAAATTAAAACTGATATTCCGTTTACGATAAATCAAACATGAACCAAATTGAGCGTTACTGCCTCACTTCACTGCCGTTACATACAAACACTGAACATACAAAGCACGATATGGCGGCATTGCATTATACCCGACATGCGCGCAGCACTGCAGAGATAGGCCCTGAAGACAGAAGATGTGGATTACTATTGGTGCTGCTTTTCCGTACTCCCAAACTAGCGACCACGGCCGACCTCCAGATAAGCGCTCTAATTTCACACAAAAACAAACACTCTTCAAACGCAAACCCGCACCAGATGCCGCCCCAGGGGCTGTACGTGAATGCCGCTGCTGTTGTATCGAAACACATTTTTGTTGTGCTCTTGTACGATGTTTGGTGCTCCAGCTTTGGGTCCCCGCAGTCGCCGTAAAAAGGGTAAATTTGTATCACTTTTGATTCACCACTTTCCGGCGTACCGAAAACGTATGATCTCAGGCCAGCCGTAGGCCGGGACTGCAAATCGAAACGCATGCAGCGCGCCAGCATTTGTTGGTGCTTGTTTTCTAATGGAGCTGCTTCCAATACGTCTTCAGGCAGCCACCCACAGCGAGTGCAATCTTCGAAACGCAACACAAAGCAAACAAGTTTTACTAGCTGCTTCGGGAGGCGCAAAGCAGAGATGAAGCAGCTTCAGGGGAGAGGCACAGCAACTGCCGCTCAGCTGAAGCGACGATACAATCCAGACCAATTTCCTGACAAACTTGTTTAGGATGCGCAAACGCGACTTCAGCACAGCGTGATTTTGAGCTAAGATGAGCGCACAAAAAGTCCCTCGCAAAGAGATTTTTTCATTCGTTATAAGTTACTTACAAGATTTATAAAATGCGAACACTCACAAAAGTAAAACAGAGGGACAACGCACAAATGAGTCCTTCATTACCGTCTCCAAACCGAGAAAAACAAAAGCTCCCGAATGGCGTATTTTTTTTTGTTTTGTTTAGAATGCATAACACGTACTTAATGGGAGCCCGCCAGCGGTAAGCTTTCATATTTGAATGTTAAAAAATTTGCATACATCGCGTGTACGCAGTGGGGAGGTGGCGTTGGGTGACAGTCGATGCTACAGCAACTATATAGCGCCCGTCGCTTGGATTCCTCCTCGGTCGTAACCGGATAGATTGCTTCCTTTTTGGAATAATCTTAAAGCAGGACGGCACGAAAACGTCGTTAACTATTTCCGGGCAAGAATGGCAATCGTAGTGATGATGTTTTAAAATAATGGGTTTGAATGTTTAAAATGTTTCTACTCGCATTTACAGAGCATGCACGTAAAACGTACTGTCTACTACCTTTTCAATACTATTTTTAAAATTACAGAAAATTATAACGTCGTCTATAATGCATGAAATGCTTCTTCTCAATACAAGCAGACAAATTCGTTTCGCAAAGTGTGTACGAGACCATGGGAATATACTACTTGCAGTGACTCCACACGCTTCCACATGCCCTCCGTCGGCAGTACCGAATTTATCACGCTTTTCATATAATAAATGGTATCCGATGCCGTACGTCGTTCGTGCTTCGATCCCGCCAGTTGGCAAATAAACCGCCAAAAGATCAAGTTACTGGTACTGGTACGTTCTACTACTGGTGCTGGTGCTGGTGCTGCTGCTCCTCATGATGATCACCTACTAGGGGTGCGGCTTCTAGAGCATACAGGCAAACCACGTTCACGATCACGAAATAGAACCACGGTCGTAAGCAATACGCTTCCGAAAAACGCAATGACACACTCACAGACCCTCGAGACGCGGACCAGAAGCGTTTCACACTGTTTTCTTCTTCTATCTTCTCATCGCGAGTGAAACTGTGATCTGGTTTTTCGCCCGGGTTTTCCACCGCCTTTACTCAGAACTACTGCCACTAGTACAGTACACTAAGCGACCGAGGCGTTTCACTGCTAGACGTGCAAAACTTGCGCAGGGACTGAGCGAAGCAGGAGCGATTGATGGACCGGATTTTCCAGCTGAGTAAAAAGTACGCTCTGGGGTGTACACACACTCAAAATATTTATAAACAGGAACAAACTAATCAGCGACACCAACCGTGCCTGCCGGTTCTAGTGCTCGCTCACTCTCAAGTGGTACGGTGTACTTTTCCTTTACTTCACCCTTTACTGGAAAACTGGTGGGGATAGCGGAAAATCCTTAACGCCACACCCGCGTAGTTGATCGTTCGACTCGCGATTGAGATTTCTTTGTCGCGTTTGCACTACTGCTGCGGACTGGTGCGGACCGCGGTTGCATTCGAACTGTGAGTTACCCGTTTCGTGCGCGCGAACAAAGTAAGTCCGCCGCGTGTTGACGCAGCGCAGAGATCGTGAGCGTAGAACCCGTGAGCCGTGACCGTGCCGACGGCGGAGATCTTCGTGAAGAAAGAGAGTGTGAACTTTCCGAATCCGGTGAGCAGCGTGCTCACGAGGGTTGCAGTGAAACTCTCGGTCCGTAGCGATGCGCGTACCGTCGTTTTGACCATGACCATCGCGATATCGACATCGCGTCGTGTGGGCGTCCGTTCACTAATCAGATAACAGCGCTTGACTGATACGCGCCCGCCCTACAAGGGACTGGTGAACTTCATGCCAACAGTACGTTGAACTCCAGGGTTCTCTGGGCTGAAATTTGATCCAATCGGTTTAGAATGTTTATATTTGTTGGCATGTAAAACCCTTCAGTTTCGATCTACGGAGTCAGTTTGAAGATTACGGTCGCCATCGAATCGATCAAGTTGTATCGACGAACAATTGAAATGATTATTTTTTGACAAAATTACCCTTTATCAACTGAATAGTTCTCGTTACTCGACTGTTCTCAAGTATCCATTGCAACAATAAACTTCAGTACTCTAGTGATGGCCTAAACGAAGACCAAATTGTTTATGCATGTAGCTATTTTTAATAATAATTGTACATAAACCTAATGCGTACTATTTCTACTCAAAAACACTGTGTAAATAAAACACTATATAGTACCATTTTTGAATGACTGTAACACTTTGTTGTCACACGGTTACAGTGAAATAGTTCAGTTTATGCCGATTGCTTATGAACGATCCAGCGCCAGCATGTTTCTAAATTGAGGGCAATCTAAAACCCTATGTTTAGCAATTGGAAGGTAATTAATACGTCATGCGCAATGCCAACTAATTAGATGCCCTTGCCGGCAGTTGAGCGCGAGCGTGCTGTAGTTGAATCAATTGTTTTGGGATTAAAAATGGAAAATTTTATGACGGGACTTAATTAATCCTAACGTACGAAACAGTCATGCACGTTGCGTCGTAAACAGCTCACAGTTTCGTCAGTGCATGAAAATTGTTATGTTATAATAATCCATTGCAAACACGTTTTAGCTGTACCGTACACTGCATTGATCACAGAAAAGGGTGGCTAAATTTTTTAGCTTAATTTTTAGGAAAATGTTCTTCAATATAATAACTTGTATTTCTTGACAATTACGTGCAACATTTTATTTTGCGAAAAAAGAAAGCATGAAAGCATCACTTATCAAGCGTGCGCATTCAACTTTTGCGGATTCTCTGGAAAAGGAAGGATCATCAATTTGCGTTAGCCATAAACAAATGAGCGCCGTTGTTTCGTGAAAGAATGATCCCTTCCCGCTTCTCGTCCTTCGTTCCACACGGAAATGATGCATCGGATGTGTGTTCATTGGAGATCTACATAAACAGCAGATATATGCACGAATGGAGCCGTACAAATACAAGAAATTCTCCACTGCTCATTAATCATGTACGATCATCGTACACTAAGCGCGGTACCTCTGGGAGAACCAACAAAAAAAAATAAGAGCTGCACTAATTTTAAACTACTCGCATGCGCCACAAAGAAACTGGTTGTTGAACACGACATATGGGAATAATGTGCCATCATGCAAAGAGAGTTGATTGAGAGTGAGTGAGTGAGAAAGAGAGAGAGGGAGAGAAAAAGAGAGAGAGAGAGAGAGAAAGAGAGTGCCAACGAGATTGTCGTAAGTTACTGTAGGCGTTGGTACGTTCGCTGCTTTTCTTATTCCTACACCGTGCAAATGATTCTCGATTCGATCAGTAGTCCTAGACAGGCGCATCTTCATCGTGACCAGCAAGCAATCGGTAATCGAAAAAAAAAACGTTGCAATGAAGTGCATCATCGTGTGCGAGGAAATGCACAGGGTAAACATGTGGCGCATTTTTTTAATCTCTTCACCACCGAATGCACCAGCTGCTTACCGAGGGTCACGATTATTGATAATCTGATTGTCCTGACGTGCAGCCCATAATGTATGTATAGACAATGCAAACCCTAAAGAAAGATCTGCCATAGCGACCATACAAATAATAAATAAAATATTACATGCTATCTATTAATAAGTTACACAGTTTGGTTTCGGCCGCTCTACGGATGACGTCCTATGTAGCTGTCGTATGCCTTCCCGAGGCCACTAGAGCTGGAGCGGCTGGCACCAGGCGTATTAATAAATCCATAAATAACGACTACTGTCAGCTGCTCATAAATTCTGCGATCAGTGGGCTTAAACGATATTGTAATCGCAAAAAAAAATGAAATACAAAAAACAAATCTATTCCTCACTATCTATACGGCTTGAGCTGTTTTAGTTAAAAGAGGAACGGAAGCTAAATTTGCCTAATCAATTAATGAGGAAATTTATTGGACGACAATCATTCAATAAAAAGACAAGGGCTGTCATGTTATGTTATGTCCAGCAGCAGTGAAAATGGACATGTATAAATGGACATCTGTCCCAAATCAGTTGCTTTTGGAAAATATCTACCATCTAACGTGGCTCATCGGCATGATGGAAACACTAGTGTGTTCTCCACATTTCCAAAATAAAAAAAAACATATTTCGTAACCTGCACGCTTTCTTGGTGTGCCGCGCTTTTTTAAGTGGACACCAAGGATTGTTTTGCTTTCAGTATGGACAAGTGAGGAGGAAAACACAGAGAATGGTTTCATTTGCTCAGTCTATATAGATACATCACGCATCAATCGTACCGAATTCGACCCACTGTTTGCGGCACCATGAAGTACAATGCGTCGGCCGGAAAGAAAGAGACTCACACACCTTACACGGTGTTCTCTTCCCCACCGACGCCGGAACCCCAAACAATCCGTCGCCGTGAATGGAAACGAAGGGAGCATGCGGGCCGGAAGGGTGCGAAAGTGTATTATGTTTACCCAAAAATTGACCTCATCGAGCGCCGCTTCGGTAAACATAAATAACCGAAACTGATTTCATCAAACGATGCTCAAACGTGCTTCCGAAGGCGTTCAATGGTGGCGCACTGGTTCTTACTGCTACATCTTGCTGAGCGGCTGTCTTTCGCTGTCGTTTCCCTACCGATTGCGATATGATTCACAGCTTTTGTTTATCGAGACAGCATTCGACGAGAACGGTAGCATCACTAGTTCGGCATCGCTCTAGTGTTGAAAGCAGTGGAGAATGTTTGCAGCTCTTCATGGCGGTGTTTAGTGATAGGATTTGTAATTATTTATCGATTTCATCGGCGCTTAGAGGAAAGCGTTGAGTAAAGCGTGTGCTAGCGGCAACCCTTCCTTCATCACTAGCCCATTTGCTTCATCAAACAGCGTTCACCGCTGAACGAAAATGTTTGATATCTAACCAGTATGCGTAGAAACATGTGCGAATGCGATTTGTTATCTGCAAGAGAGCGTACAGGTAAGTGTCATTTTTACAATTATTCAAACTAGCAGTTGCCAAGTGCAATGCAGATCAATGCATCTAAGCTAGCTGCTCATAGTGATGGTTCACCGGCCATGCTTAGCGTGTCTTTCTGAAATAACAAAACAAATCTTAATAATGGCCACGGCACCATCAGCATAGAATTGGGCAGGACTGCGGTGGCTACCTTTACCGCACAACAGATGGTGTGACGCACGGGTATCGATCCTGGCAGTGGGCCAATAAACTGAGGGTTGAAAAAAGTCCAGCGTGACCTTGAGCTCAGCCGTAGTGGTTCCTGCGGTGGTGAAGATAACCCATCGTGAAGATAAGCAGACCACTCACAGGACGGCGGGCGACTTTGATTGTGTCCCATTATAAAACACCTTCGATAAATTCGTTGAACTCACAGCAACTGATAATTCGTTCTGCAATCTCACTTTTCCTGATTTCTCAAAATGCAGTTTATCTTATTTCGCATGTGCCTGCAAACCTATCCTGTATTCCAGAATGTCGCCTTTAGCTTATGTGTTCGCATTCTAATTTGTATAACGTTTCGTAACATAGAGCAGCTTTTTAAACAGAGCTCGAGTACACAATATTTTGCTGGGCCATCCGTGCGTAAATAAAAATACACAACAATCTCACGCAACTCACCTCGGACGGACTCATTGCCGTCTTTTTGGAGCAGTCCGCTGCTTTGCTCATAGAATATACACCATTCAGGGGAAAACACACAACAGAACACCGTAGCACAAACTTGGCTACCAAAACTTTTTGTTTTCGTTTGATGCAGTTTTCGTTCAGGTTTTTTGTGCCAAATATTATTTATATGAATTTTTGATCACAGAAACTTCGGCGGTGACTTCGGTTGACAGTAAACATTGCCCAAAGAGCAAAACTGTCATTATCTGATATTGCGGCACCACCCACGGAACAATATTTAGCATTGTATGACGAGATTAGGAATTTGTGGGTAAGAGCATCACGAAATATTGTATATTTCTCACAGAGCATTATGCAATGCAAAATTTATTAAGTTTGAAGTTACTGCTTCATCATTTGTGCCATCAAGTTTATAAATGAAATTTGAAAGAACTTCGAACACAGCAGCTCAGTTGTCAGTCTTGTCGAATCTCATGTAAAAATTTCAATTCACACGCGGTTTAATCGCGCACGACGGAGTTGCGACTCCAGTCTAACGATCATAGAACATTTATTTTATATTTTTTATATTTTTCCATAAAAATCTATGTAAAACAAGATTTGACATATTTTTAAACTCCCCAAACAAATACGGTTATAATCAATTCCTGATAAATTTGTCACCCACAATGGACACAATCTGAAAAATGTTCCACTCAAAAAAGTATAATATGTTTTATTGAAAAATCGTATTTGATTAATTCGAATCAATAGTGAAAATGTAAGCATGTAAACAAATTGGGCGCAAAAGAGTTTTGTGCTTGAAATCAATACACTTCAGCAGCGGTTAGAAACTATTACTATTACAATGAGTGACACAATTTGTAGCTAGTGTAGAACATGTTCAAGAACGAAAGGTTAGTGTTACAAGTAAATGAGATAAATTAATGAATAAATCAAATTATAGTGTTTAGCATACATTTCAACGAATGCAAAGACGATTTATTTAAGTTGACTTTAAATTTACAAACATTTTCAACACTTTCAAACACGTCTACAAATATATTACGTAACTAATACCTTTTTGTAAATATTTACAATTTTCGTTGCAATCCAAATTGTGGGTGGCCCATCACTATGTCCACCTCTTGCCGCCAAACGGTTACGAGTTGGAATTTAAATTTAGTCGACATACAGTGTGGAACGCACAATGTCGACAAAAAGTAAATTAGCTTAGTTTTAAATTTACGTAAACTCATTCTATAACTTGCTGGCTTGATTGTATAAAAACTAACATTAAAATTTTTACAGAGATTTATATTGCTCTTAGGAGTAATAAATACTTAAGTTCATTTCACAAATGAAATGTAAAAAATAGGCCGTCAATACTGCTTAGCAATACATCATAGATTCACAGAAAAACCTTCGAAAAATTTATCCCGATAGTGTCGAGGAGTACATTTAATGCAACAACCTTATTATTTGTAGTATAAGGACCAACCGCTGTATAACTAGTAACGATAGACGAAGCCATAAGAGAGTTATAGGGGGGAGCAGTGAGCGAGCAAATTCGATAAGGCTTTATCGGAGAAAAAATAAAATAATTATTTTCATAATTGCAAATAAGTAACATGAACAAAAATTTGTATGATCTTTTATTGCATAGTTGTGTTTTAATCTTAAATGCAAACGCAAAGTTCTTTCTACAGTTTACTGTTAGTTTTCAGTGCTTCCTGAACCAATTTAACCGCATGCTTCGCTGTGCCCGGTGCAGTCGTTACCCCGTAACCTCCATGGCCGTAGTTGTGCACGATGCGTAGTTTTCCGTTTGATGTAGGCAGTAATTCAATTTCAACGCGCACAGGATCGCGATGCGGTCGCAACCCAACAGATTCGCGTACAACCGGAGCCCCCTTCAGGCTCGGCAACAGCGCTTCACAACGCTCTCGAATCGCGGCGGAGTCGTGCCGGGAGGCCTCCGTGTTGTAGCTATCGAAATTACGGCATCCCCCGAGCGTTACGCCTTGGAAACCCGGAATGATGTACGTATCAAAGTCCGCATAGAATGCCATCTTCACCCAGGGTGCCCGCACCTTTATTACCTGCCCCCGGATGGGGACCAATTTATGGTCGTTGCACAGCCGCTTAGCTCCCAGGCCGGTACAGTTCACGATCACATCGTACTTGCCATGTAGCTCCCGCAGGTCGTTCAAGGCAACGGTAACAATCTGCCCTCCATTGTCAAGAAACCTGTAAGAAAAGCAACCCATTAATAATCACTTTCTTCAGCCGTCTTGAGTTCTTTCTGCTGTGACCTCCTTCAATAGTAAACCAATCAATGACCTACCTTTCCGTAGCCCACGGCTGGTAAAGTCGGCACTCGGTAAGGATCGTGGTGAAAAACGATCCATACTTCCAGTCGCCCGGACAGATGCGTAACTCCTGCTCGGTAGCGGCACGGTACATGGGCAAGACTTTCTCGATGTAGTGATTCTATGGATAAAACATTAACAATTAGTTTCCAACCAGCAACCTGCCGGTCGCAGTCGTTCCCACAAAGGCACAAAGGCACACCACCGCTTACCCTAACAATGGCGGGATCTCGGCTGGAAAAAATGTATCCCGACAGCTGGCACACACCGGCCTGGGCGGAATGTTCCGTCTTGCGAAGTTCGTTCCAGTGTTCGTACGCGTCTGAAATCCATTTCCTGTACGGGGCGGGATGGAAAGAAAGAACGACAAATGTTGAGTAAGGCGGAGCAGGGAACTATTCACTATTTTCCAATGGGAAAGAATAATGTCGATTAAAGAACTCCCTCCCCCCCCTTCCCCCTCCCTCTCCTTCCTTTCACCGGAAAGCAGGAAATGACAGTACAGCCCCCGTATACCACAAGCAGTAACTTTCAACCGCATAAACTCCGGACAGCAACAAATGAGCGTAAGGGAACAGCATACAAGAGGTAAAACATTAACCCCGACACCTTTCAATGCCAGTATAGTATCAAAAGGGTAGAGAAAATTGTGTTTTACGCCTGTACATGATGAATAGTTCCATCGACAGCGACAAAATGCACACTCAGCCAGTTTAAAAATCTAACAGCTACGCTTGCACCCTTTGTGTGTAAAAACTTGCCACAAACTTTCCGACAACCATCCAGACACGACGTATTGCAAACCAGGTGTGCTTCCACAGTCGCACAGATGTAGACAGCCTTCATACGTAATTTACTGTTGCGGGTTTTGCATTTTTCGTTCATAATTTGTCCCACCGTCCCACTCGATCGATTGTTCGCTCCGCTGCCACACGCCCTGCCGTGTCCGTTGAATGTAAACATTTACGTGAACTTCATTCTAGCGCCACTAATGCACTCGGGACACCATTTTCCGCTCTGCAGGCACGTGGGATGGTAGGGCAAAGTACGGGAACTGCCGGGGCCGTTTGTATTGTAGGTTAGCAATTTGACAAAATAGATTTCATCGTACGGTACCCGTTAGCGTGACTGGTGGGTATTAGAAGAAGAAACACGTTAGTGACCGCCATTCCACCGGGACACACGCACACACATAGGTCAGACGCTGCCGCAACTTCCGGGTGTTTTGCAAGTGGAAATTAAGACGGTAGCATGAAACACATTAGACAGTTTTCGCAAGCAAGTGGAAACCCAGATCTAGTTAGCCGTGCAGTAGGATTGAAGAACAAAAAAAGGGGTTCCTTTTCAAACAAAGGGCATGCAACATGTGTTAGTTAGAGACGATGAATATTTCAAATAAATCGATTTAACCCGATCCTATCCACGTGACGGTGCAATTACACCCTTTTATTACGAACATAGCGTAAAGAGTAACACTGAATGCTCTTTAAATTACGCGTTCACTACTACACTCGAGCAGTAAGCGTGCATTGTGCATCATAATCGATCGTAAAGTCATCCGGCACCAGGCGTCTCCATCCATTTCCGTTCTGCGACCGGGAAAACAGTGATGATATAAAACAAAACCCAAATCCCAGCAGGGCAAGGACGTAGGGCAGTGCACCAGCACCAGCGCGACTATTATTCCACTGGCCTCGATATGGAAGTGTTCATCTGCACCGACTATCCCATTAGCGTCGGGCTCGTCACATACATTTCATGCCACCACGAAATGGTTTCGCTCAAGGGCTTCGCAGCCCCATCGTAGCGAACGGCACTGCAAGGGGACGAAGGACACGCCAAAAACCGACTGCGATGAGAAGGTATGATACAATATGGTGGTTTTGTTTTCCATCGATCCTTTGTCTTTCTTGTGCCATGCCTTCATCAGGGTTGCACATTACGCACGATGCATGAAATCAATGCCATCGGTGATTAGCACGAGGTAGCTTCCTTAGGATTGCATAAAAAACATATAGTACACCATACTATGAAAGAAAAAGCAGTTACGCATACAGCTAGTTACGAAAGTTGTCCGCGATGCGTGTTATGTCGAAAGTGTATGTTTTTAGATATTTTAATAAAAACTGTTTCAAATATACTAATTAATGTTACTAAAAGATACGTTGCAATGCCATGTGCAAAATTTTTACCAATTATGTCACGAAAAATCACGGAAAAACTGATCGATCTACATAAAAAGGAAAGATTCGATTTGTTTCGATACGAGTTTGTTAGATCAATGAAGAAAATTGAACCTGAATGGGAAACTAAGGCAGACGAGGACCATAAAACACCAATAAACATGCTTTGAGAACGAGTTCAAGTGAATTGAATACACAAAGTAATTATTTTACGTATCAGTAACTTGTTCATTTGCTTGTGAGCAAAATAATTACAAATGATTTATATCAATCAAAAATATTCAACAGCAACATTCAACATATATGAGTTTGATAGTCGTTTGGATTTAAAATTAAAAACATCCCATCAAAACAAAATTTACATTTAAAACGTCTTATGAGATAAACGATAAAATAAATTCAGATTAGAAGTGAACATTAGCTGAGAATTTGCTGAGTAATAATACGTCTGGCAGGCAGAGTTAAAGTACGAAAAATGAAAGAAAGATTAATTATTTAATAATTAAAGTGCTGCACAAATGCTTTGACCGACCGAAAGAAACACTTTTACGAAACGAAAATTGTTGCCAACACGAACCGTATTAGTTAGTCGTCGAAGCGTCGGCCCGAGGTAATCCACTGAATAACGCAATGTATTCTTCATTTCATGTCTCTCCCCATTGGATCGAAACCGCACGCACCCATTCCACCGTGCCGATCCCGCACACTTTGCTTTATCGTGTGTTTATGGTGTGTAAATATGGTTTCGATATCCGACAGACCGGTCCGTCGAATCCACCGAACGCAAGGCGGAAGCATGACACTTCAGCCACACATACACACGCGCGCGCCAACACAAATGCACGCACGAAGTGCGATGCTGCTAAAAATAGTTCTAAAACCGCACGGCTAGGCAGGTTGGCGAAAAGAACGTCGGAGCATAAACTATGTGGACGAATGGCCACTTGAAAAGAGAAACTCAAAACAGAACAGCCTCTACCCATCACACGCTTTCTTTCCCGTGTGCACCTCCCGTATGGTGTGAATTACGTAATGCCGGACGGGCGGGAGTGAAAAAGGCAACAGCAGCAGCGGACGTATAACCTCCTGCCACCCACCACCCAACCTCGGTTTCCCAGCGTGCGAGTGAGCCACTTTAGGCGACCAACACCGAACTAACGGCGGTGGCGTACGGCGCACCACACCAGGTGCAGCGAACGTTGAAGAGGGGCAACAGCACGCAGTTGGCAACGAAATCCTATCGATCGTGACCGTCTCAGAGCGCGTTCCTAACCCCTGACGTCGAACCTGACCACCGGTAGGAGAAACCCTCCTGTTTCCGACAGGTGTCTAATGGAGCGAATCATTGCACACGTATTGACCCGGTGGCTGTTTTCCTCACCGAGTCTGTGTGTCTCAATATTGGTCACCAAGGTGTAGGTTAACGAGCCGCGATTGTCCAATGATCAGTGTTTACGCTCCAGAACGGACACCGGCAGGTTGTAATGAAGTGTTACCAACACTGATGTGTTGGTAACACTTCATTACAACCGACTTCTAATAGTTCAATTATTTTTGTAATGCAGATTTACGTTACCATATCTAATTATTCTATCTACCAGTACACGTTTTTAACAGTAAATATATTCTTTACTACAACAATTGTTTGGAATTACTTAGGAAAAAAGGTCTTTTCACGTTGAACGGTAAACCATTCAAATTAGAAATCGACAGAGTCGTAGTTGGCCATCGTCCGACGAACCCCCTTTCCGTCTCTCGCCCCACAAAGTCACCTTTATAGGCATTAACCCATTTTCGAGCCTGCGAGAACCACTGCTGTCGTGGTAATGGGTTCTTGGATGGGAAATTAAATTGCTTCACACGCACCTTCGAACTTTCGACGTTGACGAAAATGAAAAATGATTACAGCATGGCACCTTCACCATAGTTTGTGTGCTTCAGTGTGCCGTTCGTACATAGCAACAGGATTTAAAGATACAACCGATTGAACTGTGTGCACAATTTTACTATAGATGGATATTTTTAGCTAAGCAATATGGCCAGGCTTTTCCTAATAAAGGAAAAAAAAAGTTCTAGAATTCTAGATTCTTAAGTAGATTTATAAAATATAAATACTAAATTCAAATGCAGCCATGCAAAAAAAAATCCGAATGCTGCCACTAACTATACAAGCCGAATTTGTGGCCACACAAAACATGAAACACAATCGAAAGTGGATAAACCGGCAGTAGCTAGTGTGAAAATGAGTTCAAACTTTCTTTGTTCCTTTCGCTGCGTTCGTAGAAACTGCTGCTCTTTACCTGGTTATTTCCTCCGTCGGGCCGGAAAAGCTGGTTCCGGGACGAAATAGGCCAGCCGCGACGTCACTGCACGTGTCCTGCTCAAAGCGATCGGCCAGAACGGTGACATTGGCGTTCCGCAATTCCCGCTGTAGCTCCAGCGCGGTCGACAGACCGACGACCCCGGCACCGACGACGCATATATTCATCGTAGCAAGAAACTCTGGTGCTCTTCCAAGGTGCAGGAGAAGATTGTGCGCCACAAACCAGCGTTTATGGTTCGATGTGTAAACACTGACACGAAACGCTCACCTGCAAATAAACAGCATGAAAAGAGAGTGTGAACGAGTAGGATACAGCTGGAATGGGTATGGGTTTAGCTATCGATCTATGGTGGATTGATACAGTTTCACTGTAACGTGGTGCTGCCGGAGGGTGTCGGAACTAGTTTGCTATCTTGATGTCCTGTTTTCTGCCGTAACCCCAATTCTTGTTGATTTTATTATAGATTCCGGTAGAGTGATGTGTCAGCAAAAGTGGAGAAAAATCCAACTAAACCTAAAGGGTCAGTCATGGTGAAAAACTGACCCCATGGTTTCCCAATCTTGTAGCAAAAGAAGATAGATGGCATGATAATGGTTTATAAGGATTTTTATGTCCACTATTTCCTCACGAAATTTCAAAAGTATTCGCAACACTTACACCAACAGTTGCAATGCATGTCCGTATTAATATTTATTAAAACGCTGCGATTACCATTCCCTCATACATTGTGCCATTAAAAATAATAAAGGCTTTATGTTCATTATACCTTGAATAGCTTAACAAAAATATACACTACCCTTAGCCACATTTGGCACAATTCCACCGGCAAAGGGCATCGGTAAGCGTTATTAAAAACAGTAGCAGCAGACAACAGATTATTCACTACATCAAAAATGTTCCATAGGCATTTAGCCACGTTTGAAAACCGTAGCCCAGCCTTTAGACTGTTACACTACATTTCATTGGCACTGATAAGAGAAAATATTGCGTGGTGCCAATATTCCTTCCCTGGCACCACGTCCACGTCTTTAAGGTCTGACAAAAATAGCTTCATCGGGATGCTGCCCACTCAATAACGAAAAGAAAATGTTTCATTCATGTACTATATGGAACAATTCGAATTCTTGGCACCAAGTGTCGCCACAAAGCCACAGAAAAATGCCAATCCTAAACGATCCCGATAGCGCGATATGAATCACATGGCCTTGCCATTGAAATCAACAGCTGGTTGAAGTGTGTAACTGGGAATGGGCGAGGTTTTTTTTACGTTGCTCGTATTCGTTCGCGTTTTATTTCTGTTATTAGAATCCCTAGCGAACAGGTTTCGCCTCTTGCGTAATCACCGGCAAACTCGCCAGGGCCGACGGAACTCGTGCTTCTCGTGATGTGCTCACCAACTTACGCGAAAAATGCTCTCACTGCGTGAGCAAAATCGCTCGTCGTTTTCTCTCTCAGCATACGCAATACTACCCATACTTTGGGGTAACCAGAGCATCACAACATGCTCTAAGACACACCAGCCAGCCACCACCGCTTGCTGTGTTTTTGCTCGTCTCTAGAATTATTTTTATTTACCCACCTTAGGGAGAGAGCAGCCTCTACCGTCGATTGACTTCCGTCACTACGCAACGACACACATCCACGCAGACTATGATTGTTACTTGTCACTCTCGACCTAACGCACCGTCGTGTATTTTCGTACTCGCTGCAGAAGGAGGATGCTGCTGCAGAAACAACAACCTGCCACGATTGATCAATCGGATCGCCTGGTGTACTAGCTCTGGAACTAACACAGGAACCAACTGTGCTGACTCCTTCTAGCCAAGCAGTAGTGCTGGAACTGACTAGACTACAAGATATGTACGTTCTGGCAAGTCTTAATGACCCGATGTTTCGATAGTGGCTATGCTGGTATTAGTAAAGCAGGTCAATTCTCTCACCTCTGGTTGCGATAAGGCATACACCGCCAATCGGAAAGCAACCGACAAAAGCAGCGTTGTAAACATTGTTATCATGCACCATATGAGAGACCTTATGCCGGGAAGCATCAATTTGAAGGCGAGCAGTCATATGGTGTGGCTTGCAGGTGTGTTCAAGACAACCTCATATTGAAACGCGTCAAAACCATCATAGCTAACATTTGCTAACAGTTTGATTATGGGTGATTAATTTTATTGAGGATAGTTATTGGTAATGCATAGGTCAAATGCACCTTTCGAAAATTAATCTGCAATGCAATAAAAGATGAATTATTGAAAGCAAATGAACAAGTTTATCATATATAGCAATTCTTTATAAATCTAAATGCAATGAGAAATCTTATCTCTTGTTAAACTTTAGCACTTTTTCAGTTTTGTTGGTTGTACTATGTAACCAAACCAGACCATCTAAAGCAGCTCATCTTTATGCGAATAACTTTACAATCGATAATATGAACAAAATAATTTGAATTAGACCATGCAATTAGCTAATCACTACGATTCATTCTTAATTTGATAATTTAAAAATACAATTTATCAAAAAATTCAATCACGAGCATTTATCTATAACATAACAATATTTGACAAAACATAAAGAGTGACAATTTTCAATAGCAAGCAATCACAAAATGAGCACGGTGACACATCATATGACAAATCAAATTTAGCAGGCTTCTTTTCAGCAAAAAACAACAAAAAAAACTCATCTATCACTCCTTATCCTGCAACATTCTGATCAAATTATGCTGCTTTCCCGGAATCCATCTGGCCGCGTTATGTCTCGTGTCAAGCGTGGGAGATGTGCGATTGCAAAACACTCGGAACAATTCCCATATTCGCGCAGCAGTTCCTCTTTTGCTGTTGTAAACTTGGAACGCCCGAGCTACTTGCAGCAAACGCGGAGAAGAATCTAAATCGAACCACTGCCAAGCTGGACCCCCTCGCACCCGCAACCATTTCGACGGTACGGTCGCAAAACATCGCTCGAATTTGGGTGGCCTTCGTTGGCCGAGAAAATGTGTGTCAGCTTCAAGCCAAACAAATCAAGCAGAATAACAGTTTTCCTGTATGGCCTTTACCCGGCACAGCATGTACGGTGCGCGCATTCCCTTTTGCCCCATCCTGCCCCGTCCCGGAAATGACGGTTATTGACAAAACGACCGCTTCACCTATCGCCGGATGGGTTGAACGTAGCAGCTCGAATGTGCAATGTAGCGCGATTGAGAACGCGCGCGCAAAAAAAGGGGCCGAACGCGGAGGGCCAGGATGGGCAATGAGGTGGGCCGGGCGCAAGTACGTGCGACAGTAACTACACACGTTGATTGATTTACCATTTGCCATCCCTTCCCCTGGTCTGGGCTGATTCGGATTTAGTGCCGGAGTTTTGACGTGTCTGTTTATCGAAACCGCTTGTTCAATGATGGATAAATAATCGTATTCCTATTTTATTCTTTCATTCCAAGCGGACGTGGTTGCTGCCATTTGCGGAGGCATTCCGCAAACCGACAGAACCATGCGGAAGCTTCGTAAGCCTTCGCAACGCTCGCAATGTTTCAAATGTTGCAAGCGGTCACTGAACCATCTGGCTATCGAGCGGCCACTATTCCCAACGCATCGATGGCGTTAACACCCTATCGAATAGGGTTAATAAATACGAAAAGCTATTTTAGAATCGCATATTTCAACTGAGAGTAAATTATATTTAGCGTAGTCGTACCGAAAAAACAACCAAAACTGTCACCATAATTCAACTCGCGCTGCGTCACACAAATTTATTCTTTAACATACAACTCATCTCCTTCTTCCGCTACTAATGACGCTGTTTGCTTCGAAAAAAAATCATGAAATATAGACGCGGAAGAGCGCGGAAGCTATATCACACCTCATGGAGGAGGTTGGAAAAATGAAATGAATTTTTTTCTGAGTTTTGAGACAACTCTGAACGATGATAAAAAAACTTAATTTTGAACGTATGAAAATACGATTTCGCTTCCAAAAATTTCAAGAATTTCAAGTTATTGTATACATATGCTCGGTTATGACATCAAAACAGTTTCATGTAATAAATCTCAAGCTATAACTCACCCATAAAATGCAGGAAACTGGAAATTATCGCATCAATTCACCCGACTCTTTGCAGTGTCTCAATCAAAAAGCAGGATACCTAGAAAAGACGATAATGCTCGGTAGACTGTGGATTAGTTTTACACAACATATTCAATTATAGAAACAAGAATATTACCGTCTTGAATTACGTGATGAGAGAAAATTGTTATTGAAGCCTACAGTTCTTTCAAAACCTGGAAAGAAAGGAATTCGGCATATTTGATATCGACCATAACATACATTTCTAATTATATTATGGGAAATCAACGTGATAAAGTTCCGATCGGTAATATAAAACTTTGGCTATAAATTGTTTTCAACACGACAGCACCATAAAAACCATCCTTTCTAGCAGAGAGGAAGAACCTACCATAGAATTCGCCTAACGGGGACACCGGCTATTAGGAACAATGTATTTCGGATTTGTAATCTACTTACCACCCTAAGCTCACCACCGACCTACCAACCATCGGACGAACGAAAATAAATAAACTACAGCCACAATGCCACTCGGAGTCCTGCCGCCAGTTCGGTGTCCTAGTGTCCCGAGTGCCAAAATGAACACACCGGTTTTAATTATCCTAATGTGACATTCAAGCGAAAACAATCCTCCTGCAGCCATACATTACACCCGAATTTTGTCGTCCATCCGTGCAAGTTAGCCATGGTCCCGGTCATCTTTTGCAAAGCGGTAGGATCTCCTAAAGCAAAACCTTCCCATTGTGGGAACGACGCAAACAAAAGATTAAAAAAAAACAATGCACCAACACAACATGGACGACCCAGGCCCACACAACAATCACAACAAGTTGCACAATTTCAGTTGTCTGCGCGTGAAATGATCATCACACGCGTTTCACATTTTATTTTCGGTATATGCTCCACCATTGCTTCCCGGACCGCTGCTTCCCGGCTCGGCCCCAGCCAAGGTGTGGTTTAGACTTTAGACACCGACGAAAAGTGTCCACGATGCGTGCTCTCGCGCTCAACCTCTGTGTGTCGTTCCAAGTTTTCGCGCGTCACCATTTGCGTGCGTATTTGTTCGCGTCTTGACTTCCTGCGCGCACCACAAACACGTATTACCCTCTCGTTGGGCCCACGGTTTGCTTCTATCATTTTAGCTTCTTGCGATCTCGTCTAAATTTTTAGCTCACTCTTCACCGGCTCTGCGTCACGAGTTGGGTGGTGAGGGGATGGAAGAGAGGAAAAGGGGAAGGGCTGTGTATGGGAGATGGATCGAAATATTCAATAAAACTCATAAAATTATACGTCTGATCCGCATTAGGGGGTGGTGTTGGTGGTGGTGGAGGTTGTGGTAGTGGTGCATACTTTTGTATGAGCTTCTGCATGTAATTTACGTTGAATTTGTTTGCGAATGTGTGTGGGTTGTTTCGCTCGTATGACGACACGCGGTATCCTAGGATGTGGTTTACAAATTTTACATTTTACAAAGTATTCGCTAGCTGTCACGGGGTTTGGGTTTTGCTTAGTTTAACGCTCCTTTGAAAAATCAACCATTGCACGGTCCTCTATTATTCCGTACGGCAATTCCGCAATCCTCACACGCATCCACTTGACAACTGTTTAACGGAGTAAGCCATTCGGTATCGTTTACGTCTCATCTCGTTTGGTTTTGATAATCTCATACATTCGGCGCCGAACGCACACGTATTACACACGAGACGCACAGACGCAGGTAATATTTGTCGAAATTACACATTTTATGGTTTACATTATTATTATTTAACCAATCTTATCAGTTGTGTTCTAGCGCTCTACATTGTTGTATAATTTACTTATTTTTTCCGCTTACTTCCCACGGTCCATTGACGATTTATCCGCTGGCAATTTGACGAGCTCAATGTCGGCGTCCACATTTTCGGCGCGACATTGTAGTATATGTGTGCCCTACGCTGTTGGCACCTGGGGGAAAACATGCAATGCACATGGATGGGTACAATAAATTAAACCAGTTGGCTTGTACTTTGCTACACCATAGAAATATAATGAAATACAACTCGATTCATTGCTAAACGCAATGGAACATATCATATTCATCGAACAATTTTTACCGAAGAGTTCCAATTTTATCATACATGATAACGTAAAGAACTAAATAAACGTTAGAGTAAATTTTCTCAAATATCGACTGGAGTATGACAGTCCTACACACTCCACCTTCCCTTTATCGGCGAAGTCAGACTCCTTCATGATTGATTATGTATATAAATGGGGAAGCAAGGGGGTAGATTGTTTGAACAAATCGCATGGAAAACAAGCCAACAAATATAAATGACGATGTTTGCAATCTACTGAAATCTTAGTCTTTCGCTGTGTATAGTTTTCAACGAACTTTCATACCCAGAATCGAAGCCACATAGAAACATTTGTCATTTTTACAGCTCATACTATAAACCACTTCCATTTCTAGCTGACCATTTTGGTCATACATGTACATTTGGATACATTTCAACGATGACTTCCTGTTGTTTGTCTAAACGCTTACACGCAATCCAGATATGATTGATGGGTGAAAACATCGGTTCGAAGAGCAGGAATACCAAGCCCTAGAAGTCGGTTACTTCGCTTCGCTCGGAAATTCGCTTCTTTTTGGCCTATTTGAAAGACCAATTCGTTTGCACTACCCTTTCTTATTTTATGAAGTCTTTAGGCTCTTTTTAAATGTCATTTGTTTTGTCATTTGGAAAAGAGCTAAAAACTGAAATTTTAAATCAATGCTAGAACAAATATTTACTCGCTTTAGCCTATATGCTTGAAGATATAGAGCATATACTAGTTGCTGAATCAATAAGTTGCCCATCTACTACAATGACACTCAAGCAACCACAAAGAAAATCAAAGACTGCGTGTCTTTCCACAAGGAAAATCAGTCGCTCTCTGTCCATATCTTTATATACGCAGTAAAATTTCCCCTTACTGATCAGTATGATGTGTACAATTGCAAAAATTTCAACAAACACAAACAGAAATGCCTAATCCAAACTACTGTAAGCGAAACAATTTAAAAAAGCTTCGCCAATTTCGAGACCATGACCAACCCAGAAAGAAAACACTAAAAGCAGTAACAGGATTTCGTTTTCATACTTCATTCTCAGAACATAGAACTGAGGTATAGCACACTCTCGCCATGTGAATGATGATGTTCTGCTTTACACTGTAGGCATAAAAATGTATATTTTTACATATAATCTATTTGATTATACATACCAAGTAACGAGAATCTGCAAATAAATCAGAACGTACCGCAGTGTTTTTCTACGTACCATGATATATGTATAATACACGAACGAAACCAGTCGCTCATCATATTATAAAGCATCTTTGTCTCGGGTTTTATTATTTCCCGCTTTCGAACTTTATTCTTTGTTTGATATTTCGTTTTTAACGAATTTTTTTCTGCCAATGGATAATTATGCATCGTACTTCCACTGCGATGACATTGCACTGGGACTAATGGGAAGCGAGCAGGATGCTGATTTGATGAAATGTTGTAATGGTGCGTCTAACGAGAGGGAAATTGGGAAGTGTTTCTTTTCAATGTATGTCTGAATTATATGACCTTGAACATTGGAAGATAGATAATCTGGGTTACAAGGCATTGTTGCTCAAGGCATGCAATTCAATGTTTTGATGAAGAAATAGCTCAGCGGAGCTATCTAGTTTTTCTAACTACATTCCAAGAGTTATTTGCTGCAGAATCAGTGTTATGGTTTATTTTTTCTTATCTTCGTTTGGTTCATGAATTATGGATTCTTCTTCTCACTACTGGCAACAAGCTTGGTGCAAATTAAGTATTCTTTCCTGGAAACGATTGAACAACGTAAGGTTTACGAATGTCCGTAACGAGACTCTCACATCTTTTTACACGATTTTATGCGCGAAGTGTAGGATGTTCTCTACCTCTTTAAACCTGTGCAGGATCAGAGGAGGATGTGAATTACTGGAGTGGGAAACATATGTGCCTCGGGTATGTGCAGCGAGGATTTGCAATCTCATATTTCACCCATCAGTTCCTAACATCAATTTCATCTCTATTCCACAAATCGGTCCCACGAACACCACACGGTGAGGTAAGAAGTTTTGGAAGAAAAATGAAACGAAAGTTTCTTTATGAAACTGGAAAATCAATAAACGATACCGCGGTACAAAACCTTCGTCCTAGTGTACGATCTTTCTAATCGCGTGAGATCAGTGCAAAAATTAGTTGCTACTGCAGCAACACACAGTGGAAATCGGCTAGCCGGTGATTTCTAGTCACCTTCACCGACAATTTATTATCTATGATATATTAATGCGGTCGTATTTCCTCGCTAAAGGACGGACACACTTTGATCTCTCCGCTGATCATAGTAGCAGCATTTGAAGAGGAGAAACCGAAAAGTTTCAATCATAGCACACGCCAAAGGATGCGAATTGTGTGCGTGTCCCGTGTTTGCATGTAAACGTTACAAAATTGCGTTATTCACCTCTTTCAAATGTTTTTTTTTTCTTTTTTGTTCTAGTTCTATACGTTCCTGACGCATACCCGCTGCAGCGCCGTGACAGGATAAGGAGGTTTCTCTTGGTTCGTTTATGACCACGTCAGTGTGTGATTTTGTATGTGTGGTGATTTGTGTATCGAAAGTGATGGTAAGAAAATGAAACGAAAAATGGCACACACGGATGTGGAAGTGGTGATTGGTGTACGGAGTGTGCATTCTCTGGACTGAGTATGCATCACAATCGTGATGCATTGATTATAGTGGAGAATAGGTTTTTTTGTTGTTTTTGTTGTTGTAGAAAGCCTTTGATTTCTCGGCATATTGTTCAGATTTCTCTCTAGCAAAGGTAATCTGTCTTGTCGGTTTCGCCATATCAATGTGCTGGTGTATTTAAAGGGTGTTTAATTTACGATTAATGTATCAATAATTATAATCCTAATCATAATGTATAAGATACTACTGCCACATACTCTCTCTCTCTCCCACTTTCTTTATCCCTGTCTCTCTACGCCTCTCGTGCACAGCTTTATATAATTACTTAAAAATGTTGCTACCTGGTTCTGTTGTTGGTTTATTTTATCTTGGTTTACAATTAATATTCAACGAATTGTTGACGCATACTGCCTCATATAACAAACTGCTCTATGTCTATGCCTATTTCCTCCGTTTGCAGCACTTATGTGTGCGTTCCTGTTTCCTTTTGCCAATCGAGATTTCTATTGCTGATTGTGATGCAGTAACATCCACTTTACTTCCATTATCCTTTTGCCTGTTTCTGTTCTTAACCATTCGACCGAAGTTGCACACATTATCTTTCTTGCAATTCCACTTCTTGTTTGCTAACGAACGGCACACACGGCACATTGATGTTATACGATTTCCTTAATGTCCTGTAAAATCAAATTTCCATTAGAAAAGGGATTTTAACGTACCACAGACGGATGAGTGATATTGCAATGCGAGCGAGTTAGCGATAAGAACGATTCCTTCCCCACGAGCACAACAACACAAAATCAATAGAATCGTTTGGTATCGAAACGTGTTACACGTGAGCAACGAGAAAAGGAACAATTCTTGTGCCTTAATGCTGCTGCATATTACTTCACCGAGGGTTTTTACTTACCAACTATTGTTCTATCTTGTAAAGCTGATCGTTTGATGCGGGGATATTGGAATATTATTCCTACACAAACTTCATTACGGGGAGGGGATTCTTCCTTCGCTCAACGACTACTATGTTACATCTTCTGCATAACCACCGGTGACGACTCGCACACACTGCTGCAACGGGCTGATGCGATGCCACTGACGGTTACAGGAGCAATTTTCTTCTGCGCAACAACTTTCCCAACATCCCGCAATGCCCCACCCTTCCTTTCCACCCGTTCTGCTGCAAGCGAATAACCGAATTTCGGACGCCATAGTGAAATAGAACCGATTGCCGAGAAAAGCACCAGAACCTTGTCAGAGGAGCGTGAGAGAGTAGGCTGTTCTTACAGCATTGAACTAGCAACTATTTCGAAACAGTACACCTATAATTGCCAGCTGTTTTATCTACAACACTGGTGGCTCGTGCTCGCTCTGCTTTCCATTCTAATTTCTTGTCGTTGCTGCACCACTTAACGCACTTAAACACAACATTTTGAGCTTTTCATATTCCGTCTCCTTCACGTGATTTGTTTCCCTGTCGCTCGCTTATTTTGCTATCACCATTTACGTTTGCTTAGCAAATATGTGCACTTTCTGCGCTCTTCACTACACCCGAACTACACGCTTTATGCTGCACTGCATTATTCATCACTATTCTTTTCAGCGAGCTTGTCAAAACAACATGCACACACATACACATAATCCTCAACCGTAATTAATCTGCACTATCGCTCACATCGCGTAGTTTTAACATAATCAATCATCCGGAGACGGGAACGCTATTACTGTTCATCTTGCACGCCTTCGTAACCACTCTTCACTCACCATAAACATGGACCGGTGCCCTTTGCAGCAGTAGCTAATGCTTCACTGTATTCGCCTCAGTGGTTCAGCCACGAATGCCGCAGACAGTCGGCAGCCGTAGCACGCGTTCGTGGATCGTAGTCCAGCATCGGCTTGAGGAAATCGCTGAACTCGAACGCATCTTCCACCGGCCACTCGTACTTCTCGATCAGCACGTCCACCAGCCCCCATGGCTTCAGCCCGGAGATGTTCTTCAGCAGACCCTTCGAATTGAACGCATGGCTCGAGTTCTTCCCCGAAAGCGCGATGCGTTTCGGGATCGGTCCGAGTAATTCGATGATGTGCGCGATGTGGTCGTCATCGCGGCAGTAATCGTTGCCCGAGAAAGGTTCGAACAGATAGTCGCCCGTGGCCAGCTCGAACGCCATACAGGCCGTGCTCCAGATATCCGCCGATGTGTCGTACCCAGCGCCAATGATTACCTCCAACGATCGGTACTGACGCGTTTGAATGTCCTCGGTGAAATGTTTATCGACCCAGCACGCATTACCCAGGTCGGCAATTTTCACGTCAATGTCGCACACTTCGAACGCCGCATCTTTGCTTTCCTGCACGGAGGACAGAATTTTCCGCACTGATTCACTAATGTCGAGCTTCGACGCTGACATGATCGAGTTCATCGAGGAGGACGGTTTATCCGGTGACTTTGGATCGTGCTCACTGTCACCATCCAGACCCGCCGACTTGTCCAACGTACCGCCACCGTAACCACTCCTGGATGGCGATTTCCGGTCATTGGCGGATACATCGTCATTGTTGTTCGAGGATGTTGCCTCGCTGACCGATGGACTGGAAAGCGTCGATGCGCTCGGCGTCAGGGTTGGCCGATCCTCGTCACCCGACGAGGGCGTTCCGGCGCCGTCACCACTCTCCTTATTACCGCCACCGACTGTTCCATTTACTAGCAACCGCTTCGTTTCAGTTCCTTCTTTTTCTAGCGGCGAATTGGGCGTACTGCCTGCTGTCGTGGTCATCGTGGTGCTGTTGAGTGCCGCAGTAGTATTCGCAACACGACCACCTTCATCCACCACTCCTCCCGACACGGTAGTTCCTGCTGCAGATGTAGCCGTTTTTCCGACTTCCACTATGCCTTCGGTGCCGTTTTCCAATAGTGCCACCGTTGTGCCGGACCCTTCCACGTCTACCTTGCCGAACTCGAGCTGTTGGATGTGCTCCATCTGTTGTCGGATCAGCTCGGACTGCATTTTTGCTTTTCTCTTCATCTTCTTCTTCTTCGCCTTGCTCATATTCTGGGTGACCGGTTGCTCCTGAAACTGGGGCGGTGCGGCGGAGATGAGCGAAATCGGTAGCTTGCAGCCCATAGCGTGCATCTCCGTTGCTTCACACGCCAGCTTACGCACGTAACTTTCGTTCACACACACCAGCACATTTTCCGGCTTGATGTCCGTGTGGATGATCTTACACTTCGTGTGCAGATAGTCCAACCCCTCGAGCACCTGCCGAATGATTGATTTCACGTTTGCAATCGGGATGCCACGATAGTTCGACTTCATGATCAGCTTTAGCAGGTTGTGACCGAGCACCTCGAATACCATGCAGATGTGCGTGCCGTTCACGCCGGTTATCCGGAAGTCGTTCAACAGCTGTACCACCTTGTTGCGCTTCGGGTCGGCCGGATCGGCGTTCAGGATCGACTTGAGGATGTGTATTTCGTCCTTGGCCGTGTCGTTGAAGTGCTGTGCCGACTTGACGATCTTCAGTGCCACGTACCGTTTCTCCTCCAGATCCCAACTGAGCCACACGGTTGAGAAGTGACCCCAGCCTAGCTTGCGAATCACGTGATAGCGCTGGAGGAACAGATCGCCCAACTTCACCGGATGATAACCACCGCGGCAATAATCCTCTCGACACTCCTGTTCTTCCTCCTCACTCGTGTACCCATCTCCGTCCCGGTCTCCATCTCGGTCCTGCTCGATTGTTTCGTTTGACGAGCTCGTCGTTGCGTCCAGCGCTGATACCGAGTGTACCGCTGATTTTGAGCCCCGGCGCACGTTCACCGACTCTGCTCCGGTCGACACCGAATGCTGACTGTCGTTCATCGCACTGACCGCCGCACCCGACGACGCCGCACCGAGGATCATGTCGTCATGGTCGTCGTCGTCCTCGTGGAGTTCTGACCCGCCACCCACGAAAGCACCACCGCCAATGGAGGAAGCCGACTGGTGATTCTGGACACTTCTGTAACTATTGCTGTTCTGCGCCGCTGCCTGCGCCGCCGCTGCTGCCGCCACCGCTACCGTCGCCTGCTGCTTTGCCTTCTTTTTCGCCGTCTTATGACGTTTCTTCTTTGCCTGTATCGTCAGTACGTGTCGGTTCGTATCGGGTTTAACGTTCATTGCTTTTTTTGCTTCAACAACGCCCGCTGCTGCTGCTACCGCAGTCGCCTTCTCCTAGCTTTGCTCTTCTAAATCACAGCCGCACACACTCACGCACGGCGGACACCTTATTATTGCTCTTGCCTGTTCTGGCTAACGCGCGCACACGAGACTCCTCAGGATCTTCTGCTTTTTCTCAGTTTTCTATCTCTTTTGCTCGCGCACTCGCGAAGCGAACAGCAGGCGCTGGGTTGGTATTGTTTTTGCCTTACCAATAGACAAGGAAACTTCTATTGCTTTATTTCACGCACACGCAACGTTCCCGATTTTTCTGCTATTTTGTCTGACAGTGACAGTACACACTCGCGTAGAACAACAAAAATATTCACAATTGGTGGAGACTACTGCACCAGACGCCTATGCCGAGTGAAGAGTTCTGGGCTACTTTATGCCAATGCTGACTTTGTTCTGACGATTCGCTGCTGCATTTGCTTTGCAATCTTGGATTTTTCGTCAAGAAAACGATTATGCTAACGGCTTTTATCCTAGCACACTTTGCTTTTCAGCAAAAAGAGTTTTTGCGATTACAAAACCGAGAGCGAAACGCAAAGAAGAACAACGCGAAACGGAACCAGGCCCAGGTAACCTGACGTTTAGATGTCAAAAATAGAAAAGATGCGAAAACACAACGGCAACACCCGCCTGGCAAGAATGGGCCATAGCGAGCTGAACAACATCGTATTTATCGTTTTTAATCAGCTTATGTGACGTTTTCTTTTTTTAAACGATAGGTTAGGCTGTTTCTTATTTTTAAGACTTTTTCGAGAGATTAAGCTGTTCAAAATGCCCATTCAATAAGACACTGTGTTTTTTTCTTAACATTAAAACAATACCTACAATAAAAATAATCAAGTTCGTCCCCATCATTGGCTAAGAAATTTATGTTGCAGATGGAAAGGTAGTATATTTGAGGAAAAAATTAGAAAAATCTTCAGCATTGAAAGAAAAACATAGGTTTGGCGGGAAATCTGCGAAACAGTTTTAACATAAAAGGATAATTTATTAAATTGAATTAATTATTTAATTCAATTTAATTCAATTTAATTAAATTTTTAATCAATTTGACAAACGTGCCGGGCGGATGAAAAGGACCGTAAACTATTTTAACATGATTCAAATGAGAAGTAATTTAAAATGTTGACTCATGATTATGCACATGGGCATTTTCAATCAAAACTTATAAATTTTGTGTTATTGCACTTCAATTTTTGATAAATTTATTCGTTTGTTGAATGGGGAGTAGAATATTTATACTTGAAGATATTCTGATCCGTTAAACCTCTCTCTAAGCACGATTGTAATTTTCACTTGACAACAGTTATCAAATGCTCATTTCATTCGTGTTTATATGCATCACAAAGCTTATCAAAACGTAAGCAATTTCAATTTCAAATCGTATCGGATGAAATCTGCAGTTGTCTATATGCTTCTTAATAACTTTGTAAAACTCGATTTTAAGCCGTCGATGAAACGGTATTTTAAATCTATTTTGAGAAACTCGATGTAATTAGTTTTATCGTGTATAACAAAGGTAATCTTGTTCATACTTGCAACTAATGTTCTGTTACTCCATCGAATGTTTTAAAATACAGTGGTATGCTATTCGCCGTAGAATCTATTAAGTATGAAACATATGTTTACAAAGTTACAAATACATATGTATTTGAAACTTTTATAATTGCATTTATTTTGGTGGTATCTGTAAAATTTGAACTCTTCAATCCATAGATAAAAACATGCGACCCAAGCATAAACAAACGACTTTCATCGACAGGTTTGACGGCAGACATCATCGACGCTGCCAAGGAATGCAATATCAGCGCATCGTAACCAGAAAGTGCAGTTTCAAAATTGGAGGGAAAATCAACTGACAGTGTCTCATAATCGCGGACGTACGTAGCAGCTGACGCAGGCCTTGTGGTGCTAATAAAAGAATTTTTTTGGTCAAATTTCGCAATCAAGTGCTATTACTACGGCGTGCATATAGCGGAGAGAGTCTATTTCTCGAGAGTCGTTTTCTATCCCAAGCTGCACAATGTCGCAGCCAACGGTCGCAGCATATTTCAACACACGCAAACGCGCAGCGCTTGATGCTCCTCTTGGTGGCGCTAGCAGAAATAAGGTATTGATTCTGGATAACCCTTCTATAGATACTGTTGGAAACTTGACGAACGGTTCATTGAACTCGGATCACGAAGAACTGCGCTTCGTATTAGCTAACAATCCAAACTTTACTCCGAAGAACGTCGATGTGGCTGGAACGGATAGTGGCGTCAGCTCGGCGCCCGATCGGATGGAGCTGGGACGCCGTGTTACTCGAGCCTCCCGGGCAATCAAACGGATCGGTGCGGTTGATTTGGACGAAAAGACCAAAGCGCTTCTATCGACGGTCCAACCAAAGTTGGTGTCGTTCATGAAGAAGGGTAATCTGTCCCCACAGAAACGCCCGCACACGGCCAGTCCAGCGAAGCGTACTGTAACCGCTCCGGAGAAAAAAATCGCCACTCCGCAGAAGGTGGATGAGGGTGCTACCGCTCCCGAACCGCCGCCGGCAGAATTCTCTCCCCGTAACAGTCAAAACAATGTGGCGAAGGCGGTGGCTGCCAAACCTAGCGTCTCTAGGATGCTGCAGCTGGGCAATGAAAAGGACTCCATGTCACTGGATGAAATTCGTAACAAACTTCTCCGCCATCCTCGACTGCCGGAGCTGAAAACGAAGCTGAACGCGATCCAGAGTGGCTTCGATAAGATGGAACGCCTACGGAAAGAGAGTCTGGAAGGCAACAAAAAGCAAACTATGTCACCGAGTACCGCGGCTAAAAATTTACAGAAATTTACAACGCTCGATGTGGAGGTGTTGGTGAGGTAAGTGCGTCGCCAATCATTAGTGTTTGCTAATTTGGTGTCTGATAATTTGTGATTGCTAATATGTTGCCATTTTACTCAGCCCAAAGAAAACCATGACTTCTCCGTCGAAGCTGCTTCGTACACCGACAAAAAATGCGGCCAACTCTACGTCTCCGTCAAAAAATGTGACACCGAAACGAATGTCGGCTCTTATGAGTCCGATAAAGGATCCTTCGGCTGGTACTCCCGTAACCGCGAGCCCAAAGAAACTGCCAGCATATCAGCGCTTCCAAAATCTTGTCGAAGCGGGTACTCCGACGCTACATTTGCCTTTCAAATATCGCTCACTGCTGGAGCTATTTAAATGCACCGACACGGTCTGCGCCATGTTTCATAATCGCAAGGAGCAGATAACATTCAAGAAGCTGAAACCGGCCGTGCAGCGAATGGCGAGGAAGAACTTTTTCGAGTCACACCTCGCGCAAATGCAGTTCCTGTACCCGGACGCTTTTAAATTCAGTCAGGAAATGACAAAGAATTACGGTTCGGCTACGAAGCATGAAACCTATCAGTTAGTGATAAGGCTCAATATTGAGGAAAGCGCAGAGCAGGCGAAGAAGAAACCACAGGAGGCTGACTCGATTCGTTCCCTGCAAAGCCATTCCGTGAATCCACAGGTACTGCTCGAGCGTTACCAACACTTACGGCGTCTGTTGTTGGAGAAAACTAAGGACGCTCATCAGGCGTTCCTGCAAAGTCTGGATCCCCCGTTAAACATTGAGCGTAACAGAATCGTCCGCTGGCACGCCGAGTTCGATCTGGAAGGCTGTCCGGATATTGAAAAGGCGGAACTGCCGCAGCCTCCGAACGTGGAAAAGTTCTCTTCCGCCAAGGACGTGCTTTCTACTGCGAGGAACCTATTCAGCTGTGGCACTCCTATGGAACGTGCGCTGGAACGTTTGGAACAGAAAAAGAAGCAAGATGCAGCTGCTGCAAAAGTAGCCGCTTCCCAGACGTCCGGGCCGAAGGAAATTGAGGACATGAAACCACCGGTAGATATAAAACCCGAGAACCGTTCTGATTCCGGCATCATCGGAAGTGTGGCACCTACAATAGCCCCCGATCCGGCGGAACATCTTCTTAAAAACGTACCGAAAGCTCTGCTGGAAAAAATACGTGCCAAGCAGGCTGCCAAAGCGCTGGACCAGATGACTCGTCGACCGTCTCAGGAAAAGGAAGCAATGAAGTACAGCCGCTTGCCAGAGATCGCACGTCACCTAAGGAACGTATTTGTTACCGAGCGCAAGAATGTACTGCCGCTCGAAACACCCGTAGTTAAAATTGAAAACAGCTACCGGGGAAAGCTAACGCTGCAAGAGCTGGAAGAACATATTCGCATGATAGCGCAGTTGGTCCCATTCTGGTTAACACTTCCCGAGGTGCGAAAGGTAAAGTACGCCAAAATAACAAAAGACTGCGATATCGCCAAAATAATGAGTATCCTTGAGAAGAAAGCCAACGAGGCTGTTCAGTAACAGTGCCGAGTGTGGGGCACTTTTGGTAGGAACAAACACCTGCATTGCAACTTTTATGCACTTTTTTGAACGATTTTTTCCATCTTTCATATTTTTATTTTTACTCTTTCTACCTGTCGTTTCTGAGGTACGAATACGAATCGTGTAATAGCCTAATACCCTGATTGACAAATATCTTGCAAAATTAGATCAATCCTCCTATTGTCTTTGTGTGTGCGTTATGAAATGTTACTTTACAATATTTTACCCTTTTTTTCGAAAGACGTTGAATTTCTGTATTTTTTGTAGGTAATAATCTTTGTGTGAGAATAAACAAAAGTCGAATGAATCTTACATTTTTACGTGATTAAATAATGCCACGGACATGCGGTATTTTGTTGACCTTTTCAATCGTCTGCGCTTACTTTGTTTGGATGCTGCAACCGTAGTAATGTGGAGCATTTTTGACAGCGATATTTAACTTCTGCAAATGTAATGCGATGTGAGATAACAATGATGACATATGGAATGAGCAATTATAGAAAATTTACATTGGCAGATTCCTCGTTCGGCTCATCTGTGTCCTAGGTGATTTATTTATTTTACAGTCCAAAAAAAGATAAATGAAAAAGAAAGAACATTTAAATGACGCCCTTTTATTACGATAATTTAGGCTTCCAAGCACAACGGAATCAACAGAGTCTGGTTCTTGGCATTTCGTAGCGTCCACCACCGTCCAAGTCGATGCTCTTGTCCTACAGCTACGATCAAAAAACGGCCATCTCTAGTAAATTCGATAGCATTCACAAATCCTTGCACTGGGATTTGCAGCAACGGTTGAATCGTGTTTCTTTTTGCGACCAATTTCCAAAGACGAACAAATCCATCACAAGAGCCTGAAGCTACGACGTCTGAGTTGGCTAGCACTCCGACGGCACTGATCCAGTTTGGAAGTCCTACGTCCTGCAGGCCATGGGCCTGTTTCATGCGATGCAGTGGTTTCTTTTTCCCACTGCTCCACAGCGCGAAAGAACCCTCCACCGATCCGGACACGAACAGATCGTTGCTAACAAATTTTGCCGCAGAAAAGTCTTCCGCAACCGAGTTGAATACGAGCTGGGATTCTTCTGCTACCTTCCAGATACGTAGCGTTTGGTCCATGCCACCAGACGTTACGAGACGCTCTAGAGATAGGGCGTCAATGCTCGAAACCTGACTTTGGTGGCCATAAAGTGTCTCGATGTATACCATCTCGTCCATGCTCCATACCTTCACGGTACGGTCGGCACTGCAGGAGAACAGTTGATACGAATAAAGTCGAAATACGACACCAGTAACGGGTTTCGAGTGGCCTTTGAGAGTGTTCAGCTGCGCAAGACTGACGCCGTCGAGCACCTTGATTTCTTCCGTACCGTCTGCCACCACCAAATACTTCATATCGTGTGACACGGTGAGCGATTGTATGGAGCTATTTTTCGCTTGAAAGTATGCTGTTCGCTGTTTCGACTCCAGATTCCAGCGGACAACCCATCCACTCTTGCAGCCCACGTACAGGAACGCATCGTCGGAAGACAGCGTACAGCAAGTCGGTGAAAGTCGCTGCTTTTTCCAGTGCAGTGATGTAGCCTTTTCCAGCTCGTATCCGGTGTATTTGCTTCCTAGCGCACGGTAAGATTTTCCCGTCGCACTGAGAAAAGACTCTTTGAGCGTTCGCGCCATACCGCTGGCAAGTTCTTTCTCGTCCGCATATTCATCTCGCTCCTGTTCCTCTTCCTGCACGTGACGCAAATACTGCTTGGCCAGACGGATACGTTTGTCCTGTGTTGTTTCGAGTGCAGCAACGTCATCCTCAATTTCAGGTTCCTTTTGATGCTCTTTTTCCAATTCCTCGTCACTATCTATTTCCTCATCGTAATCCTGGCGCGATGATTTACTTGGCACCGGGGTTTCTTTGGGTCCGCTTTTCGCTCGCTACAAAACCGAAATTCTTTGTTAGCCAACGTAGAGAGTATAATGTGCACATCTTTAGACACCTTTCGATTAAATTTTTCGTTTTGTTTTCGACCAGCTTTAAACAGAGACATAGTGAACCAAAAATGATTACTTTTATAATCACGATTTAAGATTATTTCAAACGATTTTTCTACAGATCCGCTTTCTGCAAAACAAATCAACAAACCGCATGGTTTGGTGATGTTATGGGCCTGACAGTTGTTTGTTGTAATTGATATGTAATAAAGCTTCTTGCCGCGTCTGGCGCTGGAAGCGAAAATTAGTTAGGAAACCTGCCACGCCGTGCGCCGTTTCGCGCTGGTTCGCTGCACTAGGAGCCCAAGGCATCGTTGTCGAAGACCAAAATCGGCTCGCCGTGGAGCACTTTTAATCGACATTGGCTCAGTTGGGAACTTGGTAAAAGATAGATATGTGCCTGCAAGTTGTAGCAAAGTCGCTTGCACACAACTTGTGTGCGATCCAAAAACGTGCAGAGGGTTAAACGTGCGGAACTGTAAGCGAACGTTGACCGTATGGTAAACATTTGAAAATTTGACATTTGACATCATGACATTTGAAAAAATCATCGCCAAAATCATAGACTTTGACAGTGATTGACAAGTGACGCCAGCGCCAGAAGTGATAAGCTTCTGAACTAATGACTGTCTAGACGTAATCCGGACTTTAACCACCCCCGTTTGACAGTTCGAGCAGTTGTGGTGGGCCACGCACAGGCTTTGTTATGATTTCAAAGAGCGCTCAATGTTGATGAAGGCTTGTTTACATTTTGCATCCATACCCTGTTAGTTTCATGTTGCCTAGGTAAATGAAGTGCGTGCATCAGAAAACGTTCGAAGCATTTGTGTGGTTCGTGTAAGTAATGATTTATATATTGTATTTCAACTAAATCTCTTAAATTTTTCATTTTCCGATTTACAGGCAGTGACCGAAAAAATCATCAAGGCCGTCCGTCCAAGAAAAGCATTCAATGAAGGATTTCTGTAATAAAACAGCCAATAGTTAATAGCAGTTAAAAGTACTACAGAAAGTGAAATAACTTACTATGAGAAATGTTATCGCCTAAAATGATATGAGTATGCTGATGGTGTAGGTTTCGCTGCTCATAGCGCATTTATGATTACAGTGCAGAGAAGACAAAACATATTTATTCCGGTGCCAAAGGCTAATCCTCCTAAGCTGGTAGCTGATGTCAATAATGATGTTGATCCTCCCTACTCAAAACCCCCCGAGACACCGGACACGAAAGGGCAGCCAAAAGACTCTAGCCGGTATAGGATACGAATAGTAGGCGGCATTTATTTTAATTTTTGAAAGCCAACACAGTTCCGGATATTGATAAATTGAGATTAAGTTGGAATATAAATTATATGAATCATTTCTTAAACGAATAAAAAAACACTTCACCCGTTTGCTTAAGCACGTATTTTATTTACCTCTGCGACACAAAATAAACATTGAATGCTTTTTGAAACCATAACACAGCCAGTGTGCGACCCACCACAACTGCTCGAACTGTCAAACGGGAGTCTAAAACTCCTTTTTACCTTTTTTTTTGCATAGGTTTATCAAAAATGGTTGACAGAACCATCGTATGAATTTGTAATCACTGCACCCAATTTGCACCTATAATAAAGCGTCGAAATTAGGGCTTAAATCTTCGGTAATGATGTAGGTGAAACCTGTGTTGTGTGCGGAGAAAGTTGTAGGCCTGTTCAATTCATTCCATGCGGCTGCAGAATGTCGACTCGTTCGCAACTGACGAAAGATTTAAACGGTAAATAATGTTTGCAAAGAAAATGTTTACACCCAACCCACCGCGAGCCTAATGCCAAAATTGGGAAAACTATGCGAAAGAATAGCAGACATAATTCATCTTACATCAATTGTGTACTGTAAATCGCGCTCGGGAAGTGATGATATGAACCATCCCGGAAAACAATATCCGTAAGAGCGTAATAGTATAACTAAAGTAGTTTCACTCTATGGTGCGGGGCAACAATGACCATCATCATGGGGATACAAAGCCAAGGCCCACTCACCTACAAAGCGAGAAAGTATCCTGAGTCATAGTTTTGTTTGAAACTGCAACGAATTGGCTTGTTTTTGTTGTGACGCAATTTTACATATCAATGGGGTTCCTGATATAAGACACCGTAAATACGCTCGTAGATACGCCGATAGTGATATCATATCAATTAACTGATAAGAAAAATCCTCGATCCATAGTAATGGTTAGTACTGGAACAGTTTTTGTACAGTTTTGTTTAAAAGGACGTACAGTCGACATGCTTTCGAAGCGTAATAGCGAGCTCTCGCCAGCTCAAATTGTCGAGAGTGCTGGAAAATATCTAGCAAAAGTTTTGCAATTGATACACTTGAGTGCGAACAAGAATATTACAGGTGAAATGGCAACCGATTTAATTTCCTGCTCACTGTCGTTTACCTTTAATTATTATCTTTACCATAATGGTATTCCCGTGGTGTCTAATCGAATATCATTCTAAATTCTTTAACACAGAGAGTGTGAAAACGCTTCTTGGCCGTCACACCAAAATTCTGGTTAAGTACATGGTAAAACTAGAAGTGAAAAGCGACAAAACCGAAAACAGAGTTTTGGTAAGTGAAGCATGTGTTTCGAAATCTTTCTTAACCACCGCCTGAGTGAACCGAAGATATGACATGTTCAGCGATAAATCTGATCCATCGATATGTGGTTTTCAGGTTTTCACACCGGTGCGAGTGTATCTGCTAACAGCCAAAGTACCGACAAGGGTAAGTCTTTCAACAACAGCTTATTTGGCTCGTTATCAGCTCCTGCGATACCGGCGATACGATATGAAGGGGTAAACTTAAACAAACGTGTCGAATTGGTATTGGTATCATTGCAGATAGACTGCCATTTTCACTACCTAGATATACAATCGATCGAAAGTCGGAAACCGACACATTTTACAATCACCACCAACGACAAAAGCTACTCCTTCTCTACAATTGGCGATGCAGGAAGTTTCACCTCGGTAGGCCGCACTGTTTCCAACGTTGATAGCAACCCAACGAAACGATCACTATTCTTTTTTTTTTCATTGCAGAATGCAGATGTAATTTTAACGGATTTATCTTCTGCAATTAAGCAGATATTCCCAACGGTACCCTTACGCTACATTATTCGAAAGGTAAGAAATATATCTTGATATCCATATTTAAAATGTTTGAACGTAAAATATCACACATATTGTCACTTGCAGATCGACGTGAATCCAATAGAGCGTACTTCCATCTTCTCGGACGAGTTGCGCCCATCCGATCCTCGAAATGTTGGTCCCTGCGGCGGATTTAGCATGCAGTACGCATGCATGTGCGATCTGCACGCGGTACAGTACCGGGAGGAGGTGGCTTGGGACATCGATACGATATATCTCTCGCACGATGCACGGGTGCTCAACTTGCGCGATTTTGATCATTTAGAGCAAAAAGATCTTATGGCTATCGTGGCTGCACTCGAGTACAACACGTTCTTCCGAGGCTTAAAAGCGTCTCATACACGCTTGTCCACGGAAACGCTCGAGCGAGTATTACAGGTACTGCGACGATCGCTTTGGCTTGAGGAGCTGCATCTGGAATCGTTGGGATTAAAGTACGTGTTTCAAGAGGCACACCGCAGTGTATTGTACCATGTGATAATCTAATCTCGTTATTTGTTGTTACTGTTACACTACGCTACCGCAGGTCTGACTTTATACATAAGCTAGCTGTTGCTGTGATATCAAATTCTGCGCCTGCATTACGATCAATTGATTTAAGCCATAACGTGATCGAGGATAAAGGTATGGATAAAGCTCCTAAAGTAGTAAACATAACTTTAATTGGCATTACAATATTAAATATGACTTTCTCATTGTTTGCTACAGGAGCTACGCACTTGGCAGGACCAATCGCAAAAATGTCCAAAGGCTTCTCCAAGCTGGCGCTAGCACATTGCGGCCTCACGGCCAAAGGCGTCAACCAGTTAGCTCATGCGCTTTCACTAAATCAAAATATTTCAAACTCTCTGACGTATTTGGACCTAAGCGGTAATATCCTTAAGGATGACGTCAATGTAATGTATCGTTAGCATCTGTCTTTTGCTAAATTTGGCCAAATGATTTGACATTGATTTGCTTATTGTTGCAGAACCTATACAACTTTTTGGCACAGCCAAATGTAATAGAACATTTGGATATCTCCCGAACGGATACAACATTAGAAAGTGTATGTTAGATGTGATCCCGGTTGGCAAACAAAATGTACAATAAGCGTTCTCCATTTCGATAGGTTTTCGGAGCTCTCTTGCGCGGTTGTTCGACGCATCTACTTCATCTGAATGTTTCACATAATAATTTCGGCACCAAGAAAGGCAAAGAAATACCACCCTCGTTCAAGCAGTTCTTCACAAGCAGTTTAAGTCTTAAGCATCTCAACATTGGCAGCTGTAAGCTACCGTTGGAAGCCCTCAAGCATCTGCTTCTGGGTTTGGCTTGCAACGAATCTACCGCGGGATTGTATTTGGATTTGAGCGGCAACTCTCTTGGATCGCAGGGTGCACACGTGCTCGAATCCTGTATCCATGGCGTACGGGTCTTGGCTAGTCTGGACATCAGCGATAACAACATGGACTACGAGCTAGCGCACGTGCTCACAGCCATTGGCAAAAACCCATCGATTCGCTCGCTATACATGACCAAGTGTTTCGCCGGCATGAAGTTGAAGCACATTAGCACGGTGATGGATTCGTTAGTGAATTTAATCCAGAAGGAAGACTTTCAGCTACACGAGCTGGTGCTCGCAGAAAACCGTCTCAAAACGGACCTGCACAATTTCATCAATGCCGTTGGGAGCAACCAACACTTGCAGATGCTGGACATCACGGGTAATTTGATGGGAGACATAGGCGCCAGGCTGCTTGCCAAAGCGTTGCAAATAAATAACAAGCTGAAAACCATCGCCCTCGATCGGAACAACATTACGCTGCAGGGATACGCGGATATAGTATACGCACTGGAAAACAACTTCTCCGTGCGTAACATGCCGTTCCCGTTGCATGACATCGCGCCCTGCCTGAAGCAGCATCCCGAGCGTACCGACGTGTTGATGCGCAAAATGCAAGAACTTTTGTTCCGCAATGGAAATGGGTTCAAGCGTACACATGGGCAAGGCTTCCGGTAAGTTTACTTTGGCGCTATTTTTAGCCCAAGACTAGAAGAACTTACAGGGTTTCGAGTCATATAAGGGAGCAATGCAATCAGTAGAGAGAATGTGTCAACCGGTTAAGAGAATGTTGCAGCCACTACACCACCACTGATTGCATTGCTCCCTTATATGACTCGAAACCCTGTATTTCCAGACACTTTGATTAATTTACTCTTCTTTATTTAGGCTTCAACATGGGTTTTTATTATCCTCCACGCATCAAGTGCTGGATAAGCTGGTGGCAGAAACACAGGAAACGATGTCATCACGACAGAGCTCTCTTGATGGCAGCCTATCGCGGTTGTTGGAAGATGCCGAAAATTGCAAACAGTTGCTCCCGAAGTTACAAGAATCCGTACGCTGTGATCCTCACCCGATCGAGGTTCGTCTGGGAAAAATGAAAATGGAACTCCATCAGTCGATCAAATGCTATCTGCAGGTAAGGTTTGATTCGTGCACGATACCGTACTGTTCGTACGCATTTTTATTTTCTTTTCTACATCAATCTGTCATCTTTAGGAAACCATGGAAACAATGCTACGGACCGGTATCGAGCAATGTCCAAAAACCCTTGGCTCGCAGGTAGTTTTGACCGAGTTGCGGAAAGGGTGCGAGGAGCGGTTAACCATTTCTGAAGAGTTTTTGCAAAGTTGCCTCGTAAACAGTGCGGGCGGGGAAGTGATGAATCGAATCAGGTAACGATTGCATGACGTCGTAACGCTATTATGATGTCTTTATGCTGAACGCTTTCTCCTTTGCGTTTGCAGTGAAGTGGAACAATCGTTGGCCAGTTTGATTTCCGATCGTGCCACGGATGAGGTGTTAGAAGCACTGACACGCTATCGCAAAGGACTAGGCATCGCCGAGGGTGGCCCGCTCAGCTATGCGGACGATTTACATTCGCTCGATGGAAGCAAACACAACTCTAGTCAGGTAGGGTTTGTTGATGTTGAATGTAAACATATTTGTTTGTGGTATTACAATGGAGTATGCTTTCCAGAGCACCGAGCCGATTGCCAGCTTCGAATTGAGAGGTTTGGATTTGCCGAAATTGGGACTAGATTCACCAACGGTAAGTTGGCCGGGGGTTTGCATTGCGCAAATTGGAAATTGTAAATACGCATTATATCCTCATGTTCTACCAACGTTCCAATTCATTCCACATGTTTACATCGATTATTTTCATCCCATTTTTTACCACAACCACCACCACACCACCACTACATCGCACACATTCGACAGAAATTGGAATACCTAAACCTAGTGAGTATTAAAGAGAATAGAGCCGACACACAAACTTAATGCATGCATCCAACAACACCCGAACCTTGGGAATCTTGCAATATTGGTTTTACACCATTAGTTTTCTTTTGCTTCCTGCTGGATCCAAAATTGCATGTACATTCCTCACCGTGTTAGCTTTTTTATCGTTTGCCTTTAAAATTGTTTGTAATGCATACAAATCCTTGCATTTCCTAATCAAATCTTGTGTTCATGTGTTCGACAGGCGACACCACAACTGCAGCACAAACGCCGTTCGATCGCGAGGAAAGTACGACCACAGTCCGTGGTTGGGCTTGGGGTAGAAAATCTTAGCCTTGCTAACATTCCCGATGTCACCGAGGCATCGATTGCTAGTTCTGTATCGCGCAGCAGCAGCAATAATTTGGGCTCGAAGAAGTTCGAGTCACCAAGTGCGAAGGAAGACGAGTGCTGCGATTCGATTACGGAACTGCCCAGCCAGTCACTGACGCTTCAGCACCTTGTTAAAGGTTTGTAGTGTGTTTTTTTTTTGTTTTTGTATTCTAAAATCTAATACCCCCTCCTCCTTCAATCGATAGGGCGTCCGAAGCGGGCAAAAACTCGGGCACCGAAAAAACCAGTCATCACGGATAGTACGGTCGCGGGCGGAACCGTCGTAAACGAAGGAATCGAATCTTTCTTTCGACCGGGCTCGGCAACCCCTTCTACGCTTACGCCGCTCGTTTCGCCCACCTCCGAAGAGTGCAGTTCGCTGAGCTTCGTCGACAGTCCCACACTGAGCCGTGACGATGGTGGCCGATTTAGCAATGTGACATCCGGCGAAACTACACCGATACTGGAGGAGCGCAAACCGCTCAAGCTCGATCGTTCTTCACCACTGCTGAAAGGCGTGAGCTGGACCTCACGTTCGCGGTCATCGGACAACTTGGAAAAAGTGTCCCCTTCGGTTAACCGCAAGTCACCGTTGGTGAAGGCAGCGACGGAGGTTGTAGAGACGCCGGGACGTACGGATGTTCGACCGATGGATAATGGCGCTGTTGCCATTACTGGCAGCAAGTCGCCCAGCAACGAATCAGTGCGCAGCCACCAGGCGGATCCAACGCACGGTTCGTCTCGGTTGGGCAACGGCACCGGGTTGAAAACACCGATTATCTCTCCGAAACCCCGTCCTTGGTCGGTGCTGGGTCATGAGTCAAAGAACGAGTACAACGAATCCTCGGTCGACAGTATCGATACGGACGGAGATTTGGTACTGATATCGGGGCAAACACCTGGGGGATCAATCGTTGGCATAACTCCCGGTGCTATAAGCACCGCAAGCTCAAGCGTTACGGGTGGAAGTATTCTAGGCATTACACCTGGTAAGTAAACTGTTGGAACGATTCGTTGGTTGAAGATGGATTTAACAAAAGTATAACACATATTCGTTTTAGGAGCTGTCATTGAGAAGAAATCCGTACGGGATATGGCAGCCGGATTGAACAAACTGGGAGGTAAAGAATAACCCGTAAAACAAGTCATCAGCTTACCGTTACTGCATGTTAGAATTTGATTTGATTATTTTGTTTGTTTTTATTTTCCTTTTTTTTATTTCTGCTTTATTTGGACAATCTTTTCGATACGATCTGCTCTCTGTGTGTCCCATATGATGGCCGCGATGGACGGTTTCGCGCGTCTTTTATGCACGTTTATGTTCGTACATTGTTTACATTTATGGTTATGTGTTCGTGTGGAACGATTGGCATGGTTGTATGCTGTTGCATCCGCGCACCAAGCAGTAGAACTGGAGCGAAATTCGCTCATGCGAAGTTCCATTTCCGCTCACTCGGCATCGGCTGTGATGCGCACCTCACCCTCCGCGATACTGGGGCGCAATAGTCAAAGAAACAGTAGCACTATTAGTAGCGGTAGTAATAGCAGCAGCCCGAACAGCAGCTTTAAAAACAATACCTCTGCCGGTTCCGAGGGAGCGTTGCATTCTGATAGTAACCGAGAGGATACAGGCGCCAGCATTGCGGCACCAAAGGACGAAACGGCCATAAAGCGAGTTGTGGCCGGGAAAAAAATTACCGCTTTGTTTGAGGTTGGTTATGTACTTGTTTCCATTTGCCATCACGCCCATCAAGACATTACTCGATCATTACCACATCTTTCACACGAATCACTTTTGCATGCACGCATTCCAATGTAAATAGCACCTGAAAGATAGATTGTTGGATGGTTTTGCCATCATCAACATTATGGAAATCGTATCGTTATGGAGAACCCCAAACGGGCTAACCTGTTTTTGTTTTGTTGTTTTGAATCGATCCCCAGGAGACGCTAGTTGAAGGATTGCAGAAATCATCACGGAAAACCATGTACAGAGAATCCACCGTCTATAAGGACGAGGATACGGTCGACGTTTAGTGGCAGACGAGAAGTACATTTTTACAAACGTAGACCCCTATCGACATCCAACACAATACAATAGCGACACTTTTTGATGCCAATCACACCTTCGCACAGCAAACGAGCATGCAATGCCGTTCACGGCGCGCACGGTACGCGGGGACAGGGATAGAATGTGATGTGAGAAATAGATGCATGGATGGAAACGATATTTCGGATACGGCAGGGTGTAGGGTGTACACACCAGAGTGGTGTTTATTGTTGGTTTCTACTTCTTCGTTTGTGTCGGTGTTTAATTTCTGTACTAATTTATTTCTTTTTTTACTACCTTTCATCGCCAAGACACGCATGCAAAATGACTCAAATCCAAATGCGTACCAAGAGAAGTATTATTTTTACTAAAAAAAAAAACGAGAAAAACGATTGGAAAACTCATCAAGCTTGTGTTTTCATAAGCGCATGAATTCTTGTCATGTGAGTGATTGAAGCGGTTACATTTTATTCTAATTTTACTCCTTAGCTCTACTGTAGCCACACTACTCCATGGTAGCTCATTGAAAGACTGTTATTATTGTCCTCCAAAATTGTGCAACAGAATGGTGCGTTATTAGCAACTGTCGTGTATATCTATATGATATGAACTTGTTTGCTTACTTCTTTGCCTCATCATTGGTGATTAGGTGTCTTTTTTAAGAAAAAAAGGAATGTTAAAAGTCTGACAGTAAGGTTTAAGATATAGCATTCACTGCAACGGATTACGCTGAGAAATGCGCAGTGACGGTGTATGCGTGTGTGTGTGTGTTCGTATATACAAATAACAAATTTAATCAATCAACATTTATAATATCGATATTTTACTCACACGAAAAGCAACCCAATCTGTACGCGGGCCCCGCAACGAAGTGGACTGCTAGGAGTCTCTGCATCACTTTCCACCCGCTTTTAACACACTGCCGTACAGGATGAAGCAAAACAGAACACAGTACAGTGCCAAAATAAGGGTAGAACTAACGGACTAACTAATGTCCAAAATCATCGATAATCGTTTATAGTTGTCATGGCATCGAGTTAAACACGATTAACGATACTGGAGGGATAGCGAGTACACGAGTACAGTACAGTAGATCACACTTTAGAGCAATTAGACATTTGAACAGCATAAACCGTACACGTATCAGGGTAGAGTTTGATTTCATTGACTTGACTATGAAGAGATTGAGCACAAACACAACAAATACGATAAGCATGCTCCCAATTTCGTATCCCATCTAATACAAAACAAGAAAGAGAAGGAAAAAAAACAATCACAACTGCAATACTCTCGTACATTCCCGTGCATTCGAAACTATACTGCATTGGCTGAACCTCTGCGGAGATAGGTGCATGTGCAACAATAGGGTAGCAACGAAATCGTTAAAAGTTTCCTGCGACACACTTAGAGAAGTACACGTTAATAACAATCGTATGTATTTTGCAGTAGCCTAGACCGTCGTGGGTCGTTTCGAATAAATAATAAAACACACAGTAGCCAAAATGCACACTGCAGTTACTGTACTCCGATGACAATCTTAGCAGCTTGAATGATATTTTATCGGCATCAAAAAGTACACACGCCGGGACGGTAGTATGTGACCGTTTTCTCCTCTCTGCTTGCCGCATTCGAGCGCAGGAGTGACACACAGGCGTGAGTAAACAATCCGGAAGTGGGTGCCTAATCTTCGCATTTTTTTAAGCACTATTTTATGATGTGCCAGTGGGTTTCACAAAAAATAAGGGCTTACACGGTATCGATGATTCATGTCAATATTTTTCTTAGCAACCTCGTATGTGGATTTCTTCGTCACAGGGCAAAATTAGAAGTATTTAATTTGTGGTAGTATTTAATGTTCACTGGCAGACTTCTCTTCGTGGTTATTTCCCCATGATTGAGTTGATATTTACATCGTTGCCGATATCTTCTTCAATCGATTTCAGCATTTTTTGAGAAATATGCTCGACTTTAATCATGTTGCGTTTGTACGGGTATGATTTTATTTGCCTATAACGAAGTTTAGACAATCGCTTGTTAGGTGTTTATTAAGAATTCATAAATATAAAAATTTAAGAGTGAGGACTAACTCTGTCTTCAATATCTTTCGTACGTTTTATTTCACTATATTAGGTTAAAATCGGGATGTGCGCGGACGCACTTCCCGGCTACCAAAAATTGCGCATACGAGTTATCCACATGAGGGATAATCGCAGGGGTCAACCCAACCCAGAGTGCAATGGAAGGGCCTCACCCTGGGGGAACCGCCTTGCTGATCACGGTAACCCCTATGCCAGGTAAGTATGCTTTCTTCCACCATTTCTTACCCTCCACATCGCACGCCTGCATGCTGCGCTAGCGATCTCTAACAAACGATGCACAACGCAGAAGCCAACACGCGACACCTCTCTTTCACACCCAACGCGAACGCTCTACGAACATACCGCACGAAACACAGCGCACGAGAATGTTTCATCTCGTTTCCGACGATTGTTCTCTACTCAGGATGGTTGGCTGTATGCAGAACTACTTAAGGTATCTGTCGTGATATGATTTAAATATGATATGATGAACATTGCAGATGAATAAAAGTAGCAGATATAAACTACATTAGCACTGAGTAAGTGAGCTGTTGAAAATAATAAAGAAAGTTAAAGAATAATAATAATATATGCAAATAAAAACAGAATTTTGCTTAAATCTACCCACCGAGGCCATGTAGCAAAATTTTCTCTAGCTTGAAAAGTACTATTTCTTTACTGGCCAAATGAGGGCCAGGTCCAACTTTATTTTGACCGCCGCTATATGTTTTATTTGGTTGCTTCGTGTTGCACGCATAACGATTGCGATTCACGTTGTTTCATGAGTGTATAAAATAAATTAGTCAACAACGATTCCAATATGTTCATTCTGCCTTTTCAACGCTTCTACGTTTAGCTCTCCTGCCTTCGTTACTCTAAAGACTCTTTTCCATCACTACACTATCGAAATGGATACCGGTATAGAAGATGATCCACGTGACCAGGAAGCACGCAAACGATGTCATAAATCCTTCTTTTACAACTTCCCACATACCACCGTAGGCGTCTTCATCGATGTTTTGGAAGCTGGTACTATATAGATAAACTGCTCCACAATTCAGCAGGGCAAACCTGAAAGTATGGATTGAGCAATAAGTTATCCGATTCTTAAACGCTAACATTAGGCAAATGTCATGCTTTTTTCTTACAATGCCAAAGCAATGAATCCTTTAAGCGGCACAATACCCATAACTATGCCGATGAGAATGCTCAGCACCTGTCGGGCCCAGTATACCACGTCGAGAAAGTCATCCTAAAATAAGATAAAAACAATATAATTGAGATGTGGTGCTCAAGACACGTCTGCTCCTTCTGATTCCCTCAATAGTTCATTGGTGTTCATCAAATCAGACGATAACATTTTCGTCACTAAGAACAGCAATCCAACATTAGCTACCTTTTCTGCCCATTCGGAATTAGGTTTGATGGCTCGATTCCACACAGAAGCAATGTGAGATTGTTTGCTTTTTGCCACTTTATCGGAATTTGCAGTTTTAACGACCATTTTTACTGAGGAAACGCGAAGTTTTATCTGATTTTTAACATTCACAACACACAATTTTCGGCACGATTGTGTTCTGCTATTTTTATTATTATTTGTCTTCTAAATTTATTGACCACGTTTGACAAGAACCCTGTGACAAAACATATCCCCACGTAGCAATATGCTTGGCTATTGTTATCTGTCAAAGTTAACAGTAACCAATAATATGCGGCATGGCTACGGAATCTTGTGTAAAATTAGGTAAATTTTAAAGCAATTACGTACATCGTATTACACGCCCTGTCCGGGGCTTACAGTACTTGAATTGTATGATATCACATTTGTTAAAATACTAATAGTTTCTCAATTCCACCTGTAGATGGCGCTTACGTATACCATTCTTCATATAACTTTATTTTGTTTCATGGGTTCTCAAGACAGACAGTTCGTAATGTCATAGTGCTGGTGTGTTGTTAAATAATCAAAATAAAGATTCCACCGGCTGAAGAATTTCTTTAAAATGATCTCCATCAATATCAATATCTCTGCTGTCAGATTTTTTCACAAAGGTAAACGAGTTGTAAAATTTTAAATTTGTATGTAACTAGAACATCGTTAACACACGCTCTGCCTTTTTCCTACAGTGGCACAGTCCGCACGAGGAGCAGCTGTCTTGAATGTGGAAACGAAAAAATGTGCCCGTAATCCAAACAAATCAAGCCCGTTAACTCATCTACCTGACTATACGTTCATGGATGGACGTGTGACACCTTTCGGGGTAGGCTTCCTTTAGGAATAATACGCCCCAAACGGTGCTTATACTTTCGAATGTTTTCCGTAGGCAAACCAGAAGAAGAGAATCGTTCAGCAACGTGAAATTGCGAAACAAATCGTGACGCTTTCCAAAGAAATGGACTTTGCTGTAGAACGTAACAACCGGCTCAAAGCGGAAGCTGAGCAAACCAGGCAACAACTGTTGGCCGATAAACTTAAACCGAAGGGCCATTTATTGCTGCAGAAGAAATGAGCATAACAATAGTATAACGAATAATAAATGATCCAGCTGTTAGATGTTAACTTGGTCGTTGTTGCCGTAAAGTTTCTATGCCTTCCATGAACGTTCGTACGCGTTTCCTACACAACTGAGAACTCCAGTGACCATTTTCTTTGAAGTGTGAACCTACTATTGCACCATGTGCCATTCCCCAGTAATTTGTTAGATTATCCAACGTTAATCCCGAACCTATGATAATGGGAAGATTTGTTTTTCCATGCAAAAGTTGTAAATCGTTTTGATCAGCGCTACAGCCCGTAGAACTTCCGGTGACAATAAGTCCGTCGGAGAGGAAAAAATCTGCTGCGTGCGCTGTTTCTGCTATGGACACGTCGCTCGTAATCGCATGTGAACTGCAATGCACAATATGTGTGGTTATCTATACTACGAATTGTAAAAGTATGCGGTACATACCTATGTTTCTTTTTTATGTCGGTAATAACAAAAACATCGTTTGCATCTATTTCCTTACGGTAACGCAACAATGAACCAGCGCATGCATCAATATACCCTTCGTCGGCCAAATGACCAAAAACGAAACCTTCAGCTCGAATGAACTGAAGCTGGCACGCTTTTGCTACAGCCAATGCTTCCCGATTACAGCCAGCCAAAATTTGCACTCCGCACGGAATGTCCGGAAGAATCTCTCGAACTTCCATCGCAATTCTGGTCATAACAGCAGTTATCTCTGGGCCAAGTCCATCTCTTGGCCGGATGTAGGGAATGTCATGCATATTTTCAACCAACAATCCATCCTACGAGAGGAATCGATTAGTTTTACCCATACGGGAACTAGTTGAACAATGCTGCGAAACAACTCACCACACCACACTCACGATAGATTTTCGCTTCATCACGCACTTGTTTAAGAATAGCATCCAAACTTCCTTTATACAGTGGAGTTCCTGTGTATATAATGCATTTGATTAGCATATTCTTGGAAAATGATAAATTCCTTACCTGGTAATGCTTGCGCGTGAATCATTCCAATGATCGGAAACGATTTTGGAAATAACGAAAGAAATTTAGACATAATTTAATTGTATACTGCGAGCAGTGGATGTGCTTTGATTGTGATTCAGTTAGTTTACCGGCTTTTGTTGATAACAACAACAGCGATGAATGCGTTCGAGAGCTGTCAAATTGTTGGTACAGCGTGTTACGAACAATACGCAAAGTAAAGACACAAGACACACATACAACAGTTTTGAACAAAATGAGAAAATACTGAAAATGTTGTGAGTAGTAGCTTTAATAACATTTTCATTCTTTTGTTTAATCCGCTTGTGCTACACAGTTAAGGTGAAACATTCTCGTGCGCTGTGTTTCGTGCGGTATGTTCGTAGAGCGTTCGCGTTGGGTGTGAAAGAGAGGTGTCGCGTGTTGGCTTCTGCGTTGTGCATCGTTTGTTAGAGATCGCTAGCGCAGCATGCAGGCGTGCGA
>KI915044.1:11828326-11964861 GCA_000473445.2 Anopheles farauti
TTTTTCCTCGTCTAATAACAGCAAAAATATCCAAAACCATCTGACATTATTTTTCCTCGTCCACCCGCTCGTGTAATAACGGAAATTTGGCGCAGCGGTTTTTTGTGTAATAATGCTTTTAATAATGATTGTACAATGTAAGGACAAGAATTGTAGGTGAATGCAAAATCACAGAAAAATCAGAACAAACAACCATTTTGACAGAAAATAACTGGTCTAAAAAAATCAGAACTGAGCATGTCGAATTCTGATTTGCGGTCTGGATATTTTCTGCCAAATCGCGTTTGACATCTGACAGTATTTTCCATCGTGTAATAACCGCAATATGAGATCAATTTTTTTAATAAAATTTTATCTATGTTATTCATTTTTTTGTTTAGAAATGCTAGCTCATAGTTCTTCACACATAATTGTTCGCATCTCAACAGGATCGAGCTGTAAAACTGCTTGATAGCTGTGATAGTTCACTGGTTGTTTAGTTTCGAAATGTTTTGAGCTTTTTGTAGCGAAAAATATGCATATATTTGTTACGAAGATTTTGTTGGACAGACAGTTCATTATAAAAGTTAATTACCATGATCTTATGAATAGATAAGGCCTGTGTTAAATGGAATATTAAAGTGTATTGTTCATCCAAAACAACAAAACAGTATATATGATTACTGTTGATATTAAACCCTCAATTTTATTTCGTTCGAGGAACTACTTTCTTCAGTATCTATATATTTATCATGTATGAGTTAACATCCGAATTTACACTGATCGCATCAGGAAGTATCATTGAGGTTCACAAATGCTTAATGCTTAACAAATGCTTAAGGCGTCAAGCCTTACTATATCATCAGTAAGCACAAATTTATTCCAAATTTTACAAAAATATTAAAAGTAATCCTGAAGTAACATTGTGGTTCACAAATGCTTAATTATACGCCTGACTACATCATCAGTAAGCTCAAATTTATCCCAAATTTTATAAAAATATTAAATGTAATAGTCTAGGTATCGATGTTTTTTCAATTGGTATTTCTAAACTTTTATTATTTCTGAAACATTTCAAATAACACAACTCATTATTGTCTGATACAATTGTGGCGGAAGAGTGCCAAATGATCCTTAAAACATTTTACAGCGGTTCTAAACGTCGGGTTCGTTACACATACACTGTAAAACTTGTATCCTATCTAACTTTGGTAAAAACTTTATGTTCAAACTTTGATTTTGCAACAATACCTTTTGACTGGGTGGACAATTGCACACATTAGTAGCGCGTTCCGCACGATTTAAGCTTTATTAATCATCATGTACTTCAGAGTCAGACTCCCAATACCGCTCGCTACAATTGCATCACATCTCGCACATTCTCTTTCTCCTGCAGGAGCTCAATCGAATTAATAAAATATGCGCAACGACGACCTAGAACTTTCGTAACACTGCTCAATGAGAGTATGGTAATGGGAACTGCCATTAGAGGAGAGTTCACATCTATACGTTACCTCATCAAACCCGTGAATGACAAAAAAACCTGCTGATGTTTGTACTGCTAAAATACGATTATAACATCGTTGTTAGGAAAACGGTATACTGAAGTTGTGTATAATTTACGAACTAAAAATTCTTGTTAACTTCAAACCTCCGAAACATACGGTTTGCTGTTTAATGAAGGGTTAACGGAAACATAAACAGAATGCGGGTCATGAATGGGAAGGATTTTGAGCCGACCGAATATTGCTGCAAAAACGGACCATCGTATGACTTTGTGGTAACATATCGCCTGATCGCTTGATGTTCTGCCACTGTGATGGGCATTGATAGCCTCATGTAACGAACAAATTATCACGTTTCTTCTGAATTATCATGTTTCTCCTGAACCCATTATTTGCATCATTTGAAGTTTCATAATGAAGAATTCTGCATAATTTGAATTAAGTAAACAACGTCAATTAAGTAAAAGTGAACAACGCAGTAACACTGACCGCTAAAAGTATACATAATGGTGTAAAACATAAGTAATAGGTCGTTTGTGGTCAACGTGGCTGAAGTTGTTTTCTGCTGGTAATTTCCAGTAAAAGTTAATTAGAAACAATTCTTTTTATATTGGCAACTATATAAAACAAAAAAACAGAGCTTGAAGAAGTACATCAATGAACTAATAAACGAATGCAACTAATATCTTAAATAAATGTAGTGGGAACTATACGTCCAACATCAAATTTCAATTTATCTTAGTGAAGCGCCTGTTAAATTCACCGGCATTAACACCACTTTTTTAACTATTCGCAAACACATTTTTGGTCATTTAAATCTTACCTTGAGAATCGCTTAAATGGTTTTCTAAAACTTTTACTTTATATTTAAGAAATAATTTAAAAATTAATTATGAAATAAATAGTTGGTAAATAGTTATGTACTTTTTACACATCCTCAAATGTTGTATGCATGCACACACTATACAAACTATAGTAAAACTGATACAAATTTATTAAACATATGAAACTAAACATGTTTTGAGCAGCAAAATCTATTTCATGAAATAGTGAAAACTGGTATAATCCAATAGAACTATTATAAAAGGATCTCTGTACATTCTTATTACACTTAATAAAATTCAAGGATCAAAAATGGGTAAAATAACTTAAACTTAAACTTCTTATAAACTTCTTTGACATCCAATAACTCCATGGAAACCACTCCATTCGAATTCCATTTAGTTGTGTGGATGTTTCCAATTACGTGCGATTAATCAAGTTACGTTTTATAAAAAAATTGTTTAAGTATTCCACATTTCCATTTTGTAATGTTATTTTAAGTATGTAACATATACATTCTTTATATACGTCAAATGAACTGTTTTTTTTTTAATTTAATTATATATTAGTGTTGTCCTTTAAGATTCCATATCTGAGAGATGATGAGATTCACATCTGCGATAAGTCTATCACATCTAATTGATTAATTTATGGGATTTTCTGGGGGAATGTTTTAATTTATGGGAGAATGTTTCAATTGTCTAGCTTAGTTCAATGATTGTGTTTTTAGGTATATCTTTTTAAATATAAATAGCTGTCGTTATCGATTGTTAAGTTGATTTGTTAAAAAAGAAATATTATGTGGATGATCTTTAATAGTACAACACAAACATTAACTGTACCACATAAATGATTATATTTTTTGAAGAAATGTGTTTCGGGGATTTGCTCTTGGGTGATTATATCTTAGAGAATGGGAGCATAAAGAACTCGATTTTCCCAAATTATTTTGAGAAAATATGTCATATGGGCAATTCGACTCGGAACATCTTAAATCCACCAATCAGTGAAGACTCTGCGATCAGCCGATTCGTTGAGTGAAAAGCAATTATATTGAGTACAAACATGCTAGAACGAGAAGCATGACAAAGTCGAAATGTTGAGATGTGTGCGTAAAACTACCCTATGAACAAAATATGCTCGATTAGAGCTATTAAAGGAATAAAAAAAAAATCGAGTTGCAGTCAGCTAAAATTCCTTATCGACAAAATGTGCTCAGTTCAAGCTGTTTGAGAAGATTTTCTTTAAAGTTAACTTTCATCAATGCGATTAAAATTTGACAAGACCGCGCGACGAAATCGCGCGCGATGGAGCAGTGACACCAGCCTAAGACAGCCACCGACACCATAGATCGGACAGAACTATGGATTACCATGAAGAGATATGAATTTTTTAGAAAGTTGGGGCAATGCAAGAGAGTGCCAGTCATGATGTCAGATACTTTCCACTCTTGCTGGGATGTTATACAAAGCGTCGGACTCTCATGCGTAGGAAAAAAGCGAAAATTTTGCTATGATCGTCAATGGGCTCAAAAAAAAAATTTCCTATAATCAGATTCAATAATCAGGCTCGATTTTTTTTGGATAAATTCAATTAATAGTTCCGTTAGTTTTGCATTTGTATGAAAAAGTTTTCTTTAAAGCACTCAGTCGACTCAGTCAACATGTCGAATCGCAGAATACACATCAATATGTTATGAGGGTACAGAAAACTGTTACGAGCATACTATGTCACCGAGATTTACGTTGCGGACGTTGCGTTGCTTGCGTTTTATTCTGACGGTTTGTGATGTTTAGTTAAAAGGTAAGCTCTCGAGACATACAAAGAGAGTTCAACTTGAAACACTCAAATCAATTCGTACTGATCTAACCAACCTGAAGAGCCTTAACGAAACACAAAGCAGTGAAGCCAATAGATATCATGAATAATATCCTTTTTGTATGGTAAAAATGTGTAACAAATTATTTCTCTTTTAATATTATTGTTATGATGAGACTAGAAGCTTTATATGCGCTCAAAAATTACTGTTTTCAATTTTGTTGGAAAAGTTGTAAGTTTTTTTTGCGACAAATACAACAAATGTTATCTGGAATGGATAAGATAGCCCTTCGAGTTTCGTCAGCTTAGTTTGGATCAACAAATCAAATAAAATATATCGCATCCTGTGACAGGTTGAAATCTGATATAAGGTCCTGTATTTGATTTATACCGCTAGCGTCATGATTCGAAGAATTCCGTATTTTTTCGCACACGATTTGCTTGTATGACTGAAATGTTGTCCGCTTTGCTTTGCGCTTAGGGTTTGGACTATTTATCGAGCAGACCGTTTCGAGCAGTGGTGTTGTCAATTGGGTAAATCCTCTATAACATTTGAGTTGGAACGAGAGAGGCGATAAGTCATTAGCGTAGGAGCAAACGAGAGAAACATTTCGTGAAAGAAAAAGAAGGGGAATTTAAAAATGCTTTCAGCTTAGCTTCAGTGGGTTATTCGTTCGTTGCTCGTCGCGTCCGTCGCGCAGGTTGTGTTTATAAATCCGCGAAAGAGCTCAACAGCCCGCGCTTGCAGCAGGAATTCGAAAGTATTCTAAAACATACAAGTCAACCGCGAGGAAAAGTCTCCGTGCACCTTATCGCTGTAAGGTGAAGGCTGTCGTCGTCGTCGTCATCGTCATCATCCCTTGAAAATTTTGGCAGCCAAGTTTCGTTTTCCACACTCAGTCGTGTGCTGCGAAAAAAAAGCGGACAGAAAGAGAAACGAAAATCATACGATACGTGGTGTGTGTTTGTACAAGCGTACGTGTTCAAATGCGTGTGTTATGAGAATAGCAAGAAATACGGGCGTTGCATTTAAACGGGGAGAAACCAGCAAAAATTTCAAGCATCCTCGGTGTATGTGAATCAGTGGCAAATTGGGGTAGAAAAACACAACAACGAGCACTGTGAGGAGTAAACGGCTGCATAGATCGGTTCGAGACCGCCTGCAAAGGAAAATCTCACTCCTCTACAAAGGGGAAATCACAATCCATCCAAGCAGCCGCCTTCTATTCCATTCCAGTGTGACTAAGAGCTCGAGCCAACGTTTTTAGTACCTTAAAAGTGTGTATTTTTGTGGACGTGTGTGCGTGTGTGTGTACGTGTGCCCGTGTGAGAACAGCGGTACGTCGGATTCGAAAAAGCAGGAGAAAGTGCACCATTTCCAACACTCCAAAGGACGCTATGAACGGTTACACGGATCTCCCGACAAACATGGAAAACAGCCGGTAAGCTTCCAGAACTATTGCAATCATTTCTGTCGTCCTGCGCAAAGCGTCCTCGTCCTCCTTCCTCCTATTCGCTGCACCGCTTTCTGTATTAAATTTTCTCCAACCTTAAACGGGGTAGTTGTTTGCCATGCTGTGTGCTGTCAAAATAAAAGGTTAATAGTTGTCGCGGATTAGATTAACCTCCAGGTCCAGTATTTTACCAACTAGTTCGCGGATTTGCCAACGTGTAACACCGATTGATACATGTGTTGGCCTTGGGACTGAGCTCGGCAATGGGGGTTTGTTTGTATCGATCACGCACGCATAGCTTACGAACGAACGCGATCGCCGTCGATATTGAGCTGCCTGCCGTTTTGTTTGGGGCCATGGCTGCCTAGATTGAACACGAAAACACCGTGTCGGCATGTTAGCCTCCCTTCTATTAAGGTCAATACTTATTAAAAGTTGAACAGCTTAGCAAAATGCACCACCAGCAGCAGCATTGTGCGAAATACTTTTTCTGTTCCAGTACCATAGCGAACATTTTTATTTAATCTACACATTTATATGCTGCAATACCAATGCAACACAATCTTTAAACAGCCTAATTTGGCAAGCCCAGCAACGATGATTCAGGACATGATTCAACGACTCTTGAAGATTCACCGTCCGGATAGTCGGCTGCCTGATAAGAAAGCGGTTGCCATATCGCCCGTACGGGAAAGATAGAAAGAGAAGAAGGTAGATATCATAAAGCCACCAACATCAGGTGAGATAACGCCCGGCTGGCTAGCTAAAAAATTGCCTCACCGCTGCTGAGGCCAAACGTGAGAGTGTGTTGGTGCGATGATGTTTTTTTTCCTTCTTACCCACTTGATGTGCTCTGGTGCATGCGCACTGAATGCGTTGCACCTCTGGTGATACACCCAGTCTAATACATACACAATCTAGTATGCCGCTAGATGTGTGGTATATGTGGACAAAACCTCACACACACACCGATACCCACAGCTGTATTGCTGTAAACGTACGTTGCGTATTGGGGTTCCGCGTCGATCAGATGATTTTCTTGATTTTGCTTCGCCGCACTGGTTGGCTAGGGGGAAAAAATGACCAAAGAAGCAGATTACGCCAACGACAAACTTGTCTGGACGAACTGCCAAAAAAAAGCTCGCTAGAAGAAATATCACGTGAGTTGAGTCGACGGTTTGGCGGGGAAATGTTCGTATTTTCATTTATTGAGCTTCTCTTTACCGTCATTATTCGTTACTGGAATGTTCCACCGATGTTTTTTTTTGTCTGGCTTCCCGCTCACCGACTGACGTTGCAGAACATCCGATACGAACCGTCGGGTGTTGCTGTCTCGCTGTCCCGCGTGCACGTGGGTGGTGTTTAATCCCCAAGTGCAAAAAGTGTCTGTTATAACTGTTGTTCCGTCATCGCTGAAGTAATGTGTGCATTCGGGATGGAGAGGGGAGGATCTAGGGGTGAGTGCGATAAGAGCCCGAGAATTGTAACCCTCCTATTACCGATCGCCCATATCCAGATGGCGCGTGTGTTTGCGAATTGTTTGACGAGAAAATGAGCTTAACAGAGCTGACGGAAAGGATGTGGCCCAAAAGGAAGCTTTCCTTCCAAAAGGAAGAGCAACAAAATTGTACTTATAACGATCCATCAGGGATCATTGTTGGAAAGGATCCACAGTTGTTTTTAGATACCATTTAAAGTACAATCGATAGGTGAATGAATCGACCGATCAGTGGGTCAAACTTTAATCATATTCTTTCGGTGGTCAAGTGTCGTTTGGATATGGTAAAAAGAAAACCGCCAACCTAACGCAAGTGGTGTTTTTTGTATGTATAATTAATTCTTACCCCATCGGAGCAGTGTTGACACCTTGCTTGACCGCTCGAGTTCCCCACCGAAGACTCCACAGGTCGATTTCGTTGAAATTCAAATCCGTGCCGAGTAAAGTGATCACAAAATATTCTGTATCAAACTGTGCCACGACTAGGAAACGATCAAGAAGCGTTTCGAAACGAAGGAATGAATATTCAAGCTCATTGCTTCGTTGCTTATCGGAACATTTTTCAAACAGTGCGTGTGTATTTTTTGTGCGATTCCTCCTTTAGAGTGACTTTTTTTCATCTCTGCTATCATAAGTCGCACCTTGGTATGCCAAGATATTTCTTTGTTTCAATCCTTCGGCATTATGGGAGGAGGAAGAGATTGCTGAAGGACGCCAGTGGGTTCGGGCATGCATGCACAAGAAACAACACCCCATGTCCTTGGTAAAACGAAACGATGACCCCACCGGTAGGCCACTGTCGTTGAGCGTTGTGCTCTCTGTCTTCAGACACTGGGCGGTTCGAAACAACTTTTACTTTGCTGTGTAGGGTCCGCAACTCCACCACCTGTGTGCTGATTTTTCCTACACCGGCTGAAAACAATAACCAAAGCAAATGTAGGCAAAGCTTGCGTTTTCCACACGCGGGAAAGTGATCACGGATCTTCAGAACGTCCTTTGGAGAGTCTGCTGGAGATGATGCGATATGTTGCAGAGGCTGCTTCTGCTGCTACTGCTGTTATGTCATGGGTTTGCGAAAGTCGACGATATTCGGACGAGCGGTCGTTTTCGGGTTTGTTCATCGGATGTTTGTTGCGCTAAGCGTGTCGAGGACACATTCCCAGGCCCGAGCAGCGATAGTCCAAAGCGTCGAAAGTTGCTCGAAGCGTTCGCAAAAGTCATTGGACTGTAACCCGGTTACGTGTCCGGGTTCGGTTGCTGCAGTTACCTTTTAGCGTCCCAAATATCGGCTCGGCTCGAAATACATTCTTCACAAGGTAGTAAGCTCTCCTGAAATGCCCGTCTCGGCGACGGATAAGTTTCAGGTTTGATTCCCCTACTTGATAACTTGCGCGGTGGCGATTGTGGCACCTCCATTCGCTCTAAATTCCTCAGCTGGCGCAGACTGGCTGGTCATTTATGTAACATACATGCACACATTTGAAGGAGATGCAAAAGAAGGCCTTCGGGTATGGATGAATGGTTATGGGAAGATTGAACAGGTTATGATCGATCGAAACGTACCATTGGCGAGGAGTTGGAACGCATAGGGGAATGTTTTCTCCCTTGCTCTGTCGTCTCCTATCGGTCTGTGCAGAACTTATCCCATTGTGATGATCTTATTTGGTTCTCAAAAATGGTTTCGGAATCCACAAAGTGGTAGGATTTGTGTTTCAAATCACTTTCAAAGCTATTTAAAATATCGCATCGTTTTAGTAGTTTCTAGCAGCATCCGTCTGCCAGCGAATGTGTCCGGTGTGTGATTGTTTTATTTTTAATGCACCGAGTGTTGCGCTGCTCGGGCCCGAAGCACGGTGCACCTGCCCGTTGCGCCTTGCGCGAGTCAATTCACCGGCGTTTTCCTCGCGTGGCATGGTGGCGGCGTACGTCCGTCCCAAACGCTACAGAAGGCTGCCCCCGTACGTCGTGACGTACGGCGACGATCGACGACGGGATCACAGTCGCGTTCATTCACAGTTAATTTTTGCCAAGGTCGTTCGAGTGAACGCCACCACGCTTCCCTCGCTCGACGGGCGTACGTGTGTGTGCGCGCGCAGCATACAAAAGCGAACCGGACTGCGAGCGGTGAACAGCGATGAAGCAATAATCCCACCGTCTCGAATAGCAGCAGCCCACCCCATCAACACCGCCCGCACCGTCAATAGTTCGTTCGGTCCCGTCGGCTGTCGTGCCTTTTGGGAAGGTCTAAAGAGGCTGCGACGCATTGCACCACCAGAGGTTTTCCTACCACCTGATGGCTGATGGCAAGAGTCACCGCTCGATCGAATCGCATACCGATGCCCACACCAAAACTTGTCCTAGCAAGTGTTTTGCGTTTCGGTCGGTGGTTTGTTCAGTCGCCCCGAAATGAAAGTGAGCGTAGGGTAGTGTTTTTTTTCATCGCATAAAACGAAAACAGTTCCTCCGGCAGCGGGGTGGAAAAAAAAGAGTGGATTTACCAAAACATCTGGGGCGGTGCACGATGAATGACGGGTCAGACGGGTCGGGTTTGTTTTGATTTTTGTTTTCACTGACCGTCTATACTGCGTCTGTGAATTGTCGTTTACCTCACTCTATGTCGGCTTGATATCTTCCGAACCGATGATCACATGTTGCGAATGATTGACTCATCATATGCTGCATTCGTGCAGCATTAAACAATACGGAGCGAAATGCATGCCATTGCAGGCCGATTGGATCGAACATGATCCCCGTTGGAAGTGCTAAATTGTGTGCATGCTGAATACTAATTCGGGTGCAATTTCGGCAGAGGTGCTTCGTGTTCAACACTTCTCAGTCCGATTATGTGTGCAAATGTAACGTTGTCCAGTTGCGTCTACAATAGGGCTTTCGTTCATTCGACCTTCCCTTGCTGTAGCGGTGTCTTTGCAGACAGTGTTAGCATCAACCACACACATACTTTACCTTCCCTCGCGTGACTCTCACTATTCGGCGCTCTCCGTGCCATCGTCTGCCGGACCTTGAGACCGAAGGCGGGTGTCCGTTAGGTGCGCAGCAGCTTTGGTGGACACTGCCAAACTGGCCTGGCCTGGCCTCCGGGCGAGGGTAGCTGCTATACGGTACGGCGCGGAATGGAATGGGGAGGAAAATACGTGGACAACCGACGGACCCCTCTTCATCACGCGCCTTTTGTGAGGCCATTTCTTCGCGGTTGGATTGCTAACGTTGGACTTTGGATTGTTGTGCACGGGTACGCGGGGTACTTGATATTTGGACGACGCGGCACAGTTCGACGATTGACCTCCAGCGAAACTGCGTGCCGCTGTCGGCGAAGGAGCCTTTTTCGTGGCAATCTGCTGGCGTGTGGCAATGGGGTGTAGAGTACGGTAAATAGTTTGGCGTATGGCCGCTGAGCAATTACTGTAGTTTCGACGGGTGGTGCATATAAAGTCACATTCACCAAAATCGTCACCCTGACCTACCTGATTTGCTAAACCGAGTGTGTGCGAGGGTGCAAACATGATTAGGTTGAGTAGGTGAATCCATGGCGTATTTGATTGCAACCTTAACTTTGAACTTGCCTACTTGAGTGCCTATCATACAGAATCATGAACAATAATGCACACGTAGCACATATAAACATTGATTAGGGTCTTTTTATTAATTAGACATCATACCTATGTCTTTTTCGGTACTCTGTTTCAATTTTTCGAAGGAGTTTTCAGCTACACATAGATCACTGTCCAATGTTATCTCTGTCGATTGGAATAGAGTAAAAATAATAGCTTTCCAGTTCCGAAAAAGAAGCATACAATGACGCCATCGTATCCTCCTTTACACTGGGTTAGGCTACAATTAATGTTTCAACTAATGTTTTGTTTTGTACTTACGTATGCTTAAAACGAGTTAATCGGGCGGAAGGAACTTCCTCATTGTTTGTGATATATTACCTCAATATAATCACCTTGGTTGCCACGTAGTAAATGATGGAATTGCTTGCTTGTGCCTCACCTTCACTTCTGCGCTGTTTGACCGGTGCTAATGTGCTATTAGTTCCCATCTTCCTTTTACACGTTTTCATTGACAGGAAGTGCGATTATTGTGATGTTTTTTTTCCTTACTACCTCAACTCGCTATATCTAGATTGTGTCAAGACCGTTCCGAGCTTTCGAGGGGAAGTAGTATCGATTGCATAAAGCATTGCTCAGTGTGCTCTACTTTTTTGGTGGCCACGATAAAAATTTTGATCGTCAAAAGATCAAAGTCAAAGTACAGTTTGCTTTTTGTTTTTGCACAATCTTGTTATGTTGTTTATTTTATAGGTGATGAAGGGGAAGTAGATCGCTAAATATCAGGCCTTGAACATTTTCGTCGTAGTTGTTTAAGGCTCTTTGTGTGACCAACTGTTGCTTTTGTTTTACTCAGAGTGTGCATAATAACGTTTGTTTATAACGAGTTAACAAAACCATGCACTAGAAAGGAAAAATGTGCCAAAACAGCTTTTTCTGCGTGCAGAGGGCAAAGTTCCAATGACGGTCTCTGGTGTTGGTCTGCTTGGCGCAGTGACATGTGGGAGCTATTTAGCGTACGGAAAAATGTTTATTTTGTAAGGTATTCCTATCATGCTAGTCTACCTGGTAATTGATGTTTTAACCTTATTGAGGAATGTTTTATGTTGTTACATATAGCAATAATGTGTTATCTTCGTTCGACGATTAATGAGTTTACCTTCTGATAATGTTTGACAATATGAAGGAAAAGGTTGGGTGGTTGCCATGAAGAGGTTCATAAATGTTTAACCTACCTACGTCATTAGTGCTTTGTGCGAGATAAAATCATATTATTTTAGGATAACAAGGGCTTTCACCAATCTATCATCGTTACTCATTGTGAGAATTATTCATAATAATATGATTTACAACGCTGTGCCTGCAGCGCTAAAATCCACATTATTTATTGATTTTATTTACAAATTATGCATTTTAGATTACTTATGGATTTTTTGTTATATTGTATCACATGTGTTAAGCGTATTTTTATCCTGTTTCATTCATTTAGGAACTGCTTGCGACGGATTGCCCGGCACGATGATCAGGAATTTTCGAACCAAAGCATACTGAACGCCATGGATAAGTTTGTCAGGAATGTAAACGCCATGGACGAAACGATATTGGTACCCTGCCGGTTAATGGATCGCAAGGTAAATAGATTGCGCTTGTGTGCTTTTCCACATGTATACAAAATATTACATACATATCAATCGCTAAGCATGCATTATCAAAAGTACATAGCCGGGTTATAGTTGTTTTCAAACGATTCGAAGCTAAGCTGATGTGTGTGATTGGTTCGTTCCCTTAGCTACATTCTGCGGAATTTGGCTAGGAAAATACTCATCAGTTTGGATACATTTGCTTTAGTGTTAAAAGCAGCCACATATAGTAAATTTAATTTTCTTTAGTCCCTGCGTACTTTCTACTCGTAGCGTTTGTTGTACGCTTAGTGTACACCGGATTGATGTGCCCATTTTCCAGCTTTCTGTTATGGTAACACGCTAAGATGTTTTGTTCACAAATTAGGTTTCCTTGCCATCAAACCCACGACGACTGGCTTCGGAACTGCCAGCTCAGATGGGATGGTGGTATTGGTGGTGCGGTGGTTCTGGTGGTCACCACTACTGGTGGCCAAGACAGCCGTGAAATTTTAAGGCAGTACACAGCTGAGGCTGTATGCCAGCGGTGCTTGTGCTTTTATTTTTCGCTGCTTGCGGTGTCGGTCTGTTCCGTGTGCAATTTTCGCCTTTCTCACGAGGCCATAAAAGCGTCGGGCATTTTCGCAACTCGCGTCCGTAACGGACCGTAGCCGTGGCTTCGATTGATGTAAATTGTTGCATCAGCTGAAACAGCCACTGCTTGTTGCGTTTGGTTTTCCTTCCTCCTTTCGCGGCACCCGAGTTGGCTACGGTTGTCAGGCCTTTCTTTTACAACATTTTATTGTGCACAATGTGTCTTTGGATCATGATGTGTAGTTACAACAAAAACGAGCAAATTGCTACGCTAACTTTTGGGATCATTACTTACTTAAACATGCTACGATATTGGGATTATTTGAAGTTTTGAACGCAAATAGCGACAATTGCACGCAGTCGGCTGGTATGATTCAGTGTATTTTTCATGATCGCGTGTGTATATAGTTTATTTTTTGGGAATTCGCGAATATGTGTAAAACTTTCTCGCTCACTGTGCACCAACGTTCCAACGTTCGTTCGTTGCGGCAACGCGAATCGTACAAAGAGAGGTAATTTCTCTTTTTTGTAGCAACTGCTGCAATTGCTTATGCTATCAATCATCTTTAGCATTGAATGGTTTGGGTTTTGCAAAATGAAAGTGAAAACGTTACAATCAACTCATTATTTCTTGCTTCCCCACTCGTTTTGCGCTTTCGTTGCAAGCTAATGACACGAAGCGATGACAACTTTCAGCAAATTGCGATCACGCCTAGGACATGCAGTCGATCATGCGCGGAAATCGTTTTAATTTTAGCGAATCGCCCAAGTGTTGCCTTCCTTTAGGATGGATGGTGTATCTGTATGGTCATCCAACGATGGTGTTGGGTTGTACAAACAGAAGGTTAACACTATTTGCGATGTATCCGCGGGTGACGCGTGTCTGTTTAGATAATTAATAATATTTATAGAAAGCCTCTAGCCCATGTGCAACGACACAGTATTGGAGGTTAAGCAGATTGTTGGACTGTTGAAGAATACGCATGCATGATTGTAGGAGTTCACTTTTTGAGTGAATTAGCGTCACTTGGTTGCTTTTCTAACCACTTTACGTATGTTATCTATATTTCTCCTTGGATATACAGGTTGGTGATACCACGGATACGGTACCGCTCCCACCAAAAGCACAACTTCATGGAGCCCATCATGGCAAGAAATCGAATCGTGCCTCGATACGCGAAGTCCTGAACACTTCCGAACTGTTCCAGCTCTACAACATGCTAAAGGTAGTGAAGGTGGATTTGCTTTGGGGTCGTCAGGATGCGGAAGACAGCGTGGAAGAGTCGGTGGTAATGGGCTGCGCGACGAAATCAGCTTCGTCCAAGGGCAGCAGCAACAGTACTAACACGATTGGTACCAACAACTCCACCACAAACAGCACTAGCAGTAACACAACCTCGGACGCGACCGCGAACAGCAACAGCAGCACCGGATCCTCGGCTACCGGTAGTGAAAAAATTGAACCAAACAGCAGTCCTGCCTCGACGACGACGACATCGACGAAGGGACATATTCGCCGACCGAGCACCGTGTCGGTAGCCTCGTCGAACTCGGCAAGCACGCTGAGCGACTCGGACAGCGAAACCTCCGCTGAAAATGACTCTGGTATCGAGTCGGAAGGTAACCAGGAGCAGGATCGCAGTGCTGAGTTGGCCAAACAGTTCCGCACGCATCTGATTGGGTTGTATCGATCGCTCGAGCAGATGAGTGAAGCAGCGAACTATCTGACGGCTCGATACCAGAGCGACGTTGGGCCGGTTTAAACTCTCTTGTCATTCCTTTCCTCTATGGGTTTGTGGAAGGACTTCATCAGCGAAGAATCATTGCTGCTTCGAGTACTGTTATCTCCGAGTTCGCTGTCGGATTCTCCTTAAGGGAGATGAGAGTTGCATTGCGGTATGCATCCTTTCCTAAACAAATATTTGTAACCTCCGCGGTCTCCACAGTTGCATGATGAGAAAACCCTTATCAACTAAATTTTCGTTTGCACAGCGACCTTGGGCGCGATTCGATTGAGTGAAGTGTAAGTGCATGGAAATACAGTATGCTACCGATGCTTAGGGCTTGATTCGATTGAGTAAAAATGAACAAGCAGATCATATAGCAGATTCACAACTAGCAATGGTTGGAGTGTGGTGCTGGAACAAAAATTCTTCAAAATGTGAACGTACGGGGTGCGATGATTGTCCGTGATTGACTAGCAAAAGAGAGGATAAACGTACGCTATTTTTCACAAACCCTTGGTGATAGAATCGATTGTATGTTTGTTTGTTTGTTTGTATGTTATCATTTAATTCATGCGAGCGTATGTGCGTTTAGTTTGAGAGGTATGTGTGTTTGAGACAAATTCATAATACGACCAGCGATAGTGCGAACAAAGGCACAGTAATACAGCGGAGAAGGTTCAGCAATTACTGCAATTTCCGTGGAATTTGTAGAGTAAACACCATTTTGGTACTGTTTTCCTTCCAGAAACTTGTATCATGCCAACACACATTTGCGTGTACTTGCGCCAACAATCCAAAATGCGATCTTTCTTCATAAGGGTTGCGTACTTGAGACTTTCTTTCCCAAGCTTTATGTATATTAAATTATTTATAGTTTCTGTATATTATATTCTTTGTAGCAAACCAGAGAGAAAACAGAAGAAGAGAGAAAGGGAGCGAGAGAGAGAGAGCGAGAGAGATAGAGAGAGAAAGATAGAGAGAGATAGAGAGAGAAAAAGTAAGTATAGTATAGTTGGAACGTGTTTTTTTAAGATACGAATGCCTTCGGCTGTTCGCATCTGGATCATTGAGTTGATGAATGAATGTGTTCGATAATGTCAAGGATTTTGCGTGCTTGGGTTGTGGGAATACAGAGCTAATATTTTGAACAGCGACATAAATGAGCAGGATGTGAGTAGTGTGCTACGATAACATTATAGCGTGTTTATAGGAAGCAACTGCTTTTATGACATTGTATGCAGCATCCATACACGGGCCAACGGACGTCTTGAGAGAGGGATAATATATCAAATTCAATTCAATCACCACAATTTGTTGAACACATTTACGGAAAATGTGAACAAGGCTCAAATTCCAGCACCGCGAGAGGAGTAGGGATGTAATTTGCAGAAATCTATTTATTTATTCCGGCTTATTAGTGCGCCTAACCCAGTTAACTAATACTCTTTCTCAGCCATTATTAAGAGTGTAAAGAGAACCCGTGATTGGGAATAAACGATGTTCTTAAAGTTTGTTCAAAATTTTGTTGCACACTGCTTGGCGTGAATTGACATTATTGTCGCATCAAAATCATTGGTCAAACCATTGGTGTGCTGAAATCTGCGTGACGTCCTCACTTCAGTCGTAAAGCTTGCTATAATGGCATACACCATGTAGCAAAGCAAACCCAACAAGTCTTTCATACTGATCATCGGTGCAGCATTTGTGACACGAAAGCATTTAGTACGTCAAAGGCAAAGCAAATGAACGATGATACGCTGATCATGTGTGGCTTAAAACCTCAGGATTCTGTCAAACCTTTTAAATGCTTACGCGTCCTACTGATGGTCAATCGTTAGGATAGTTTTCATAAATTTCATTAGTCATTCGTTTCCATTTTCGCTTCTGTTTCTTTCGGCCGTCAGTATGTGCAACGGAACTAACCAAGAACAGTTTGCCACTCTGTACCGGAAGAGAGACATTCAACAAAACGTGATTTAAGCTATAGAGTTAACAACGCATGTCTGTGTATGAAGTTGGTCAATGGGTAAAACGGAAATAATGTTAAACGAATTGTCAGCATTCGGTGATAAGCTAAGAAGTCACGCTAGTTAGTGTTTCTGAGACGGGATTTTGCGGTTGCATTGGGGGTTATGATAGTTCGATAAATTTTTCTTTCAAACGATTACTTCTTAATTTGGCTACAGTGCTCATACGGGAAAAGAAGCACAGTTGAATCAACGACACTATAGGTTTGCGTAACGTTTCGAATAAATGGTGTTCCATTTAACGTGCCTGGTTAGAAGCAATGTAAGGCGTGTGACCATCACATGCTTGCTAAAGGGGTACAAGTGCATGCCCGTTTTGTCGTCGCAGTCGATACACGGTCAAACCATTAAAAAACACGCTAAAGGCACGTAATAAACGTCAATCATCAATATTGAAAGCGTGTTTTAACTAGAAGAGCGAATGCAATGATCACTCCTATCCGCTAGTTGAAACAGCTTAGAAAAGATAAAAAAATCATTCCGTTAAGAGATAATGAGAAGAAAACGGAGATGCGGAAGGAAGCGAAATGTGAAGCGGAGAAGTGAGAACGTGATAAGTCGGTGATAGGCATGATAATACAAAATGGAAAAATTTAAATGTAACTCAATAAATTAAGGAGCGAAGTGACATTAAACACTGAGAGTGCAGCAATGTAAAGAAAAATGAAAACCGACGCTGAATAAAATTGGAACCTCAAGAAGTTTTGGCTAGCACGAATCATCCGTTTCGCCTCAATTCGTTATGTTACATCTCTGTTGCAGGCAAGAAGCAAGCTCTGAGCTCTGTTTTCATGAGAAAAATTTTCCACAGGCAACGTTAAAACAAAGAAATCGTATCGAACGACGAACGTGAAATGAAATGAGTACCGTGCCAGGCGTTTTTTTTCCGAAACATGCTATAGGAATCGCGGTAGGAATGTAAAAGCAATCGAATAATCAATCCAAATGAAGCAAATGTCGGTGAACGATTTCGTGAAAAACAGCCAACAGTTATCAAGATGCGAAACGCTGGCAGTGCAAGTCAAATTGTGTAAAGTTTGTTAGTTTAACGAAAATGACTTGAAAATTGTAGACAAGTGAAACGAATCTGAATACGCAAATGGAAAGTGAAACGTGAGATAGAGAAAATATATATATTTAAACAACATTATCAGTTACAAGCGGAGCATGATGTTTTGCATATAGAACGAAACGTGTAGAGAACGTGTTGAATGCGGTAATATCTACGGTAAGTGTGTTTATGCTATGTTTTAAGTTTGAAAACATTTTACGAAACTATTACATAATAACATAACCTGAAACACCTTTCGCTGGTTTTGAAGGGTAGCATGTTTTGGAAAATGATAAGGTTTTGCATTTTTAAAAGGTTTAGAGAAAATCCAACCTAAGCTTTGTTTATCAATGTTGGTGGAGAGTGTTCTTTCAGGTCGGTAGAATAGTATAATTAGTATTATAATTAATCTTTCATCATTAATCTTGATTACCTTGGCCAAAGATAGCCTAATGGATGGCGACAAATTACGAGTGTGGAAACAGTGGATTAATGTGATAATATTCCACAACTGTCCTTTAAAGTTTGAAGGTTGACTAAGGCGTAGAAAGTAGTCTGAACGACTAATTGCTTAACATCCGTTTCGTTGCCCTACGTCGTCTAATAGGTGTTCGTCAAGTCGAATGAGTCAAAAAGAATGTCGTTTAGTAGATTTATAGAAGTATGTACCAGCGTAGTCGAAGATATGTGGTATTAAAATATGACATGAAGGTGTTTAATGTGGAACATTGCCGATTGCGATTTACATAAATCAGCACTAGCTAAGCTAGTATATTTAGTGAAGAAACAAATTACTTATTATTTTTGAACAACCTTATAAGCAAGCCGTATCAGAAGTCGGGGGTAATGGAGCAGTTATATGGTTTATAGCATTTAATTGCTTCATGTATAATATACTTCATATTAGATAATTAACTTCCGAACGATCAGATCTCGTGAAGGTAACGTGAAAGCTTGAAAATCGTGGTGAGAGGTTGTCGGGTCGGGACCCAATCAACCAAAAGACCATCACCGTGATGGGTCAAGGAGTACCGGTAGGAAGGTGGGATTGGAGAGAAGTTGGTTCTGTCGAGTTCTGGGCATCGGAGGAAGTAAATTGGATCGAGGAGAGGAGGGTAGAGTTTTGTTTTTGTTCACTGCACCTACCTCCGTTCGTTCTTGTGCAACTGTTTGCAAACAGTGTTGAAGTGACCAACCTGTGGCCCGGTTAAGTGGCATCGCACTTTGGTCCGGCCGAAACGGATCGATAGCCGTTGCGTGTACTCACACTGGCCTATGTGTGTGGCGGTATCGATGATTTGCTTACGTTAATGCAACGTTGCGTCCACCGGCGCACGTCCATCGCTGTAGAACGCATGCTTTGTGATCGGGCGCGTTACCAATGGGTGGGGTGATCAAACCAAACACGTTTTGCTTAGCTGCTTAAATCGTGCGTTTTGTGTAGATGTCGCAGTTATCAAGACAGCTCGGGCCAACTCTAAGGTCAAATGGCACGTTGGTGGTGTATGTGAAGCGGAGCAAGTTAGCTCGTTTTGCCAAGCGGAGAAACATATTAGTAATTTTAACTTCATTAGACTTATCTTACTATTTCAACCACAAAACAGGTGCTAGACGTTATTCAACGTAAAAATGTACAGTACGATAAATCCATGCACTGTGAAATCTACGACATGTGTAATTGTTGTCCAATGAAAAATGTTTTGTTCGTTACAAGTTTGTTGCAGTATCAGATGAGGCTAGCCGTTAAGGTAGGAATCGCTTCTGAAACTCCTGTATAATGCACTCACACACAAATTGCTGTTCGTAATAATTGCGTCCGTAGTGGCATTAATATCTGCGATCTGTGCATTCTACACGGGCGGATGATATGTGCGCCTTTTTTTATCGCACCAGCTTGTCAAGCATTTGTCCCACGCACATGAAGTTCACGGAAGTCGTGATAACGGGTAACCTTTCGTAAAGTGCGCTTCGCCTTGATCACAAATGAACACAGACCACTGCATGATAAAATGGATAATTTTCCTTCGTTCATGGGATAGGAAACATGAAATAAATATCTAAAACATTGGCTAGTGCTAACACCGCTCCAACACCAGCAGTGGCAAGATGAACCGTAAAGTGTAGCATACGGCGGTTCATCTTCATTATCATCTTATCAATTGGGAACCGTATGCGTAGAACCGGTTAGCACCGGGTTGGATCAGTCTAACGTCCACCGAAGCCCATCACCATTGGCTCAAGGCTTCGGAAGCGCTTACAAAGCTTACATCACGGTGGGTTTTTTTTTCGTTCAGGTCTGTGGCTCAACCTTGCCAGGCCAACTGTAAACAAAACAAAAAAGGAGTCAAACATAAAATTAATAACAAGATGCTGGGAATCAAAGTTCGAAAATCATGAAACTGTGAGCATCGTCTCTGGCGGCTAGCATGCGATATACCGACAAGCGTGTCGTGCATTTAACGCCGCCGGCTTCGTGATCGCATCTGAAAGATCACGTGAAAGTCACGTGAACGTAGGCATCTTCGGCGCGCTTATCGTGAAGCAGCGGTGCGGCTGTGCGGTTGTGAGTGTGTTGGTGCGCCCGATCGCACGCCCTTGCGCATGGGCTATGCACCGATCCGGAAGCGTTCACATGTTAATCATTTTCGTTTCGTTTCGACTCCGGGTTCCGGGTTAATTTTTGGTCCAATCGATCAAAGTACGGAGGTTCGGAAGGCTGAAGTTGTCATGTGATGCGGGTATGCTTTCTTCGGGGAATCGAGATAATTCAGAGTTGATTAGCATGCAGTCTATCACAATGGAAGAAAGAAATGATGCTACTGCAGGAAAGAAATTATGTTTATTGCATATAAAATGCAATGTCAATTTGCTGATTGAAAAGCTTGATTCGTTTCTCCTGCAACGCTTCAAAATGCTTTTAGAAAGTGGCTAGCAACAGTAACGTTGGTTTTGAACAAGAAAATAAAAGGAACAATAGAACGAATAGACTATACCAATACAAAGATCGGCGTGCGGATGAACTGAACCCAAAAATGAAAGCGATAACAAATTCTGAACTCAACTCCCGTCCCTAACCACCATTTCTCTATGTGCATCTTCTTCCCGGGTACGTCCCGCGGACGGTTAGGAAACTCGCTACAGCTCATAAGGGCAAACTAGCTCTAGAAAAGCCGGTTACCCTGTCGTTAGCATTATTTTGGACGCCCCTCGCACGCCGGATAGGGTGATAGAGGGAAAAACGGAACGAAGGAGAACGGAACGATGTGGTGGACAACAACATATTGTGGACTTTGTACCCCTGCTTGCATCGTAGGATGGCTGGGACCGGCATTCCATTCCGTTGGCCGGTATTTTTGTCGAAGGCTAGATCGATGCGCCGAAGATTACGGTCTGCCGGTGACGAGACTGATGACGCTAGCATGCATGTGCAAAGAACATGCTTCCACCACGACCACGACCGCGTCTACCGCACGAGACACAGGCGGTTTGTTATGGAGAAGGTGGGTTTTGTTATGGAATGCACCTTGCACGGTTCATCCCACGTTTGATGGACCGGATAATTTTTGATAAACCTTTGCAGATTGTTAGCCGAGTTCAATATTTACATATCGTAGAAGATGAGTTTGTGGTTCGAAGATGGTTTGCTGTAGTTTTGTCCTTGCTACCCTTGACTTAAAATATTAAGATATGTGGTAAGATCGCAAGAATTGTTGGTAATGATAGTATGAATTGATTGTTATTTCATAGTTATTATTTCAAGAAGATTCGACTTTTTGTAATTAATTGTTTTCGAGATCTTCTGTGGCGATTAGTCAAATGTCAAATGCCGTTCATTGCTGTCATACGTACGCACAAGTTACGGCGCTAGGAAAGTGCTTCACCATGACCACCAACACCTGATCCGCCGTGCCCAAGCAGGGACTCGATCAAGTTTCACTCACGAGAACTTATGCGGAAAATTACTCATTCAGCACATTCGCACAGGCCCGACGCGGTGGGTAGATTGCCTTCACCACCCCACTACGGTTCATGAAATGTAACCTTTCCATTTGCGTCGCTGACGGCGGAAAGAAAGAAGGCTACCGTTAATTACCATCGTCACCAGCGGGCACGCTGTGCATCTGATTGATGGAGGGCGTGTGGTTCCAGTGGAAGGATTAAACCAAACGGATCGCTCGAAACAATAAACCACCTTTCGGCTGGGTGAAACTTTAAATTGCCAACTGTTTGCAACCGTTGTCAACCGTTTGAAATGAAATGGATGTTATGTGATCCGTTTGCTCAATTAAGTGCACATTCTTTGTTGCATGCTAATCGAGCGAAGAGACAATTGCACGTACTACAGCGATATTTGTGCAATAGCGTTGCATTTATTGCTAAGTTTGACTGGTTTTTTTTGTGGAGACGATGAAACAGGCATTTAAGACTTAATTAAGCGGTGTTTTATTTGTTCGATTGGTTCGATATGAATAATGTAACTGTTTGACGACTTTTTGCTGGACCAAATATCAAGCTTTAGCTATATGTTTGGTTTCAACTAATGATATTGACAATCGGCGATAGGGATGTGGTTCTAAAAAAAGGTATCTTCAACTTCAATCATTGATCTTTTGTACACATGCTTAAATATTATTCCAACGAATGGTTTCCCCAACAACACGATAAGTTGCATGTTGAGAGGGACGCATACGAAAGAGCTAAGTTAATTCAAAAAAGGTCAGTCTGCACTTGGTCCAGAACTTGATACCTCGTCGTTTTTTGTTTGTGCATTATCGTTTGATCGACCCGAAACTACCAAGTGCGTTTATTTTAGCAGTTCCTTTATTACCGAGCAAAACCTGCAAATATTGAACCGAGTACGTCATTTGAGAGAGCACGCCAAATTTCTGAAAACGCCATCTCACGCCATCCTTCGCTTGCGTTGAACAAGTGTTTGGAACAGTGTTCTCGGTAGTGTTGGGTTGGAAAATCCCATCTACCTGCGTCATCGGACACACCTCTTTGTAATTGGGATTACTTGTTATGCACAGCACACGACTCAATTGATTTTCTTTTTTTTTGTATTTGATGGTTTGTTACTTTACGATACAGTTTGCCCGAAAGTGAACACAAAAAATAACGACAAATTTCCGCAGGCGAAAGGTATTGCGAGGCGTTTGTCGGTACTAGTTTGCAAAACTATTTGTAAATAATTTGCGGCATTTTACGTCAGAATCGGATCATTAAAGCGTACGCGTTTGTACGGTGGCCAACACGGCGAGACTGCAGCAGTCGTGATGGGAATACATAGTTTGTGTAGTGGCGTTGACGCGTAGCATAGATGAGACGGGCGCTTTTTTCATTCCTCCCCATCGTCAACGTGGTCCGTGTTCTTCTTGTGGCGTGTTGAGGTTAGATTCACCACCACGAGTCGCAGCGAATCGCCATTCATTTGTTCGATCGTTGATTGAGTCCGTTGAGGATGATCGTGGAATCTCGGAGCGGAAGATTGAGGGCAAGTGGCTCGGGGAGTGGGTTTTTTTTGCGATCATGTGAGGTTTATTTTAGCGCGCAGGTCTAGAAACGTTGATGGGTAATTTTGGCTGACGCAAACGGCCCCGAAGTGTAGTGTAATTGAAGTGAGGTACTTGCCTCACGGGCAACCCGCCAAAAGACACGATTGGGAAAGCCTTGAGGCAAAAAATCTCCAACACGTCGCTTTGTGTATGCTTCTATCTCTTTCGTTTTCCTTCTCTCTATTGCTTCGTGTTTCTTCGGATAGAGACCAGCTGTAGAAAATTTGTGACGCGCATTGCGCAAATCCGTTCAAAATTATCCTCTTGAGTTTGTAAAGGCGAAGATGGCTGTGCTTGAAAGAATAGAAAAGCTCTGAGTTCAAGCACCGCCCAGTAAAAGCGGCACAGTGACATAGCACGCACAGCATACTGAGTTTGATGCATAACTCAACTGAAACCGTTGACTAATCGCTGCGGGTTTGAATTACAAAACCGCTACTAATATCGGCGGAGTGCTGGTGTCGAAAGTTGAAAATGTTTTTGTTTCATACTTTTTTGTTGACTTTCAGGACACAAAGGCTCGGCGATATCCCATATCCATGTAGGTATATTATTCACCGGGGCGGTTTTTTGTTATTGCCGCTATCGATAAATACGGAAACGAAATCTTTATTGCCTACCGGTTTGGATGCGACGCGTGATTCCGCGGACGGTTTTACTTCCGGATGTGGAGCACTGTGGAAGGATAATCTTACATCGTCGTTTCACACGATCAGTTGACCGGTCAGCTACAGCTTCCATTCATCGTCTATTTAGTCACTATTACGACAGGTGATCTCAGTATGATCTTCAATCCGATCATCGACCTATGGGGTTTAAAAGCTTCAGCAACTTAATTTCGGGCGCGAATTGGAGGTCATCGCTTCAGCTATGGTAAATAATTTGTCTCTTTGAACTATGGCGTCTTGAAAGGTTAGACGTAAAGCGTTGTGGAGCTTATTTTGACTCGATTCGATCCGTTCTGCTCCTCTGCCCGGCATTTTTAACCGGTTTGCAGACGGTGGAGGTGGTATTAAGTAGAATGAACTGTATCAGTTTGTGGTTTTAGCATAAGAATGCGATTTTTTTCGTTCGGAATCAAATGGTCGCAAGATGACAATCTGCTATTCGCTAAGCTGTTATTGGGTTTCAATGCCAGTATCTCACCCCTCTTCCACTCGCTCCCGTGGTGAGTGCGTTTTAATGTAATCATCACGGCGTGCCGGGTTGCTTGTTTGGTTGGAACACTCTGGTAACCTCCGCTGGTTGAATGATCCAAAGTCCACCTTCCATTTCCTTCTTTGAGCAAGCTCCGAGCCAGCTTTTGTCTGCAGTGGTAAGCGGTTCGGTATGCATTCGAGAAGCTTCCACCATTCGTGCCCATCATTGTGAATCGGTTTGCTCACAACGACTGATTCGCGAACGTGAACGGCACACACATACACACCCATCATTCGCCGAACCGAGCAGTGGGAATGTGTGGTGTGGTGCGTTTCTGTTGCGTTGTTTTTCTGGGCGTCCTTGGGACTCGCAAACGCACAGACACATACGCAACAGATAGAGCATCGCCTTTCCGCATCGATCTGATCAGCCGAGCGCCGATTTTCCTTTCGCGTGTGGTTTTTCAGTGCCCTAAACACGAATCCGGTACTTTATTAGATTTCAAAAATAAACAAATTTCGGACTTTATCATGACCACGATAAAAAGGTTTGTTTCTTTTAGGCATCTTCTAAGCTTTCCTGTATTGTAGTCTCTCGTTTTTTCATAAACAAGAGAATTAAGGATCACCGGGTTTGGCGAGGTAAACAAACCAATGCTGTTGTTTTGGTGTTTCCCTAAGTGATACCACGATGACGCGTGTTGATCACGGTTGTTTTAGAAATACCCACAGTTGTAGAGCTTAATCGACACGACCAGAGCTAAGAATAAGTAAGCGAAGACAAAAACATCCGGATATGACTAGTTTCGCATGCACAAAAAAAAGTTCAATAAAAACCGTTTTAAGAAGGAAATAGAATGAACTTTGGTTGGAGAAAAACGCTTGTTTTAATGAACTCGAATACGTTTGGCACTTAAAAAGAAGATAAAATGCTATCCATTTCAGGGCATGAGATAGTGTATGACAAGTACAAGCGATTCGAGCTTTAACAGGCACCTTTTAAAGTTTTTGCCCATTTCACCCGGTTTAGTTGTACATACGCTAGTTTTTTTCCCCTCTTACGGAAGGTCACAGAGGTATGCATAAATTAGTGCCAATTTCTTCATCTTGCAAGATGAGCTTAGTGTGTAGGACATGTATGACGTTAATGAATTAAGTGGCTGAACTGATGGAAGCTGATCTTGAAAAAGATGACATTTAAGTAAAGTTGGGCGGAAGCAAAAAACAAGCGGAGGTAGAATTAAGAGACCTCATTATTTTGTTAGCTCGCAATATTAATTTTATTGCTAAAATGATGCTAATGTTGCAAGGTCGTTTTATATTTAGAAAATATGTTAAAATGATGAATTTGTTACAATAAGAAGGCTGCGACAAGTAAACGGAAAAATGATCATTTAGCTAATCATTTTTTTTCCATCGTTATAAACATATTTCCTATAGATTTAGCAGATATTTCCGCATGGGATTAGAACGCCTGAGCACAAGTGGAAGAGTTTACAATCATAATATTTACTTCCAAGCGTAATCAGCCGTCCGGGGGAGCGAACGTCACACCGCGTCTGCCGTAGCGTGATAATCTCGTGGCTTACCGTTGCCGTGGACAACCAACGCCTTCTTCGCGCCGTGTTTCGTCATCAAAGAGATGCCATTTGATGATGACTTTTGTTTTCATATTCATTCCTTTGCAACACCCCGGTGCATGTGCGTGTGTGTGTGTGTGTTGTTTGGGGGTGTGTTTCTCACCCACTTCTCTCCGGGTGGGGTGGGGTTGAGAAGGTCATTTTGGCTCATCGGGAGATGGTAGGTGTTGGTGTTCGAGAAGTCGGTGTATTGGTGCGCTAATCAGCCGCGGCAAGCCTTTTCTTGTTCGTGGGGGGCACTTTGTTTGTTTGGCCGACGGTGTGCAATTTCTGTTGACCCGGTTTGCTTGTCAGTGTTGTGTTGTTACAATCGTTTCGCTCGCCCATCTGCTCGACAACTATCGGAAGACGGGTGTAGATAAGCGTACAGGGCTGCAGATCCTGCCCGTGGCGGGTGGGGGGGAGGGGGGAAGGGTTCGTACGATTCGATTTCGTTGGCGTTACCAAGACATCGGAAGACATTGCGAGGAGGGGAATAACATTTTGTTTACAGTGACCCAAATGGTTCAGCTAGGCTTAAGTCGTGTGTTTTGTGTGTTTTCGACAAAGCTCCTTGACCGCGGCAAACGTGTGCGCCCATGCTGTCAACAAAGAGGTTAACGGTCGTCAGACGCGTGAGAGATGGCGTGTTTTGCGAAAGCTGCGCGCACACGATTGATGGTCCGTAATCGATTGGTTAAATTGCATCAGATTAAAGTTGCTAGCTGCTGCTGCTGCTGCTGCTGCTGGCTTTACGTATGTTCGCACCAAACTGCTGAGAGCCAGGGGTACAATTACTGATGTCAAGGAATTTTTATGGTCGCATGTCTAGGTTGATGGTCTATCTTTATGCCGGGCATTAGGTTTCAGTGTTGTGATAAGTAATCTATAATTGGCCGGATCGAATGTCGTTCGACGCTTACATCGGCTCACCGTAGCATTTGAGATCGCCCTGATTGCATTGTTTTTGGCTGCGAATTATACAGCGATCCTCAAATCTGCGCCTTTCTTTTGAAGGGGGTTTTTCTGCGTTCCTTCTCGCAAAGGCGATCTAGCGAAACATTTTCTTACGTCAAACAATTATTTTTTGTGCGTACCAGTGGAACTGAGCAAGCAAGAGAAGAATCAATCTTCTAGAGGTGTGGATAATCGTGAACATTTCCTATCCAAAGCTCTCCTAAAGTGGTTTGAACTTTACGTAGAGAGGAGCTTGAAACACTTCTGGGGAACTTCTGGAAGATACACGAAGGTACTTCATGGGAGCCTCTTCTTTATAAACTGTGTGTGTATAAACTGTGTGATGTTCAGCAGACAGCTTGCGTCATACACCTGCTTTCTTTTTCCAAGATGTTGAGCTTTGAAAATTTGTTCCCCGTTTGACGACAGGGAATGCTGGTTAAAGTTGAACACGTTGTAAGAGCATGGACATGTTAGCCTTCAATGCTGCAACAGTTCTGGCATAACATTTAGCAGCATATTGCCAACAAGCGTCGATTGCAATATTTTATCAGGTGCGTCGTCGAGAATCTACCTGTGCAGCTGAATTTGGCGATAGAATATGTTTAACAGAGAAACGATAATTGAACCAGAACCGTTTGTAGAAAAGTAAAGTTCAAAGCTCTGTAATCTCAGGATAGCATCGTTACCAGTTACAAAACATTGTAGCTGCACTCGAAAGGGCAGGAAGGGCTTTTTAGAATAGAAATTTTGGTTTCTGATTTGCGATTTTTGTGTTACAGTGATATCATTTATTGTGCGAAACAAAGTTTCCCGTATTTTGCGCTCTTTAAGAGACGTTTCAAGTATTCCGAATAAGTGCTATAGTTTCCAACCACAATTCCGACACTTACATTCTTATCGTATTACTACGTATTACGGCAAAGTGCAGTGTCGTGGGCGCTTACGCACACGCTAGTGGAATACCCTAGACGATAGATAACATTCACAATTGAGTTTTTTTTCTCGGGAAAAGACCGTTGCTGTAATGCGTATGTTTCAGGGCGTGTCGATGTGCTTTTGAAGCAAAAGCATCCACCGTCTCGACCCGGTCAAGGTTATTTGTTGACGAGATGTAGCTTTTTGGGCTGGTGCTTTCGTTACAAAACCGTCGGCGATCAACAACGCGCACACATCGCGGTGATATGCCGTGTTGAAATGAAAGTGATGAAGCGACGCTCGCTTTTGCGCAGTTTGGTTGCGATTGGTCTACGGTTGTTGAATCGTACGAGCCCATATGGTGTGATCGGCTGATTTCTGTTTAGAGAAGAGTGCTACGGATGTGCTGCACATATCACGGAGGTATAATCCATCATGGAAGCGTAATCAGTAATTGATAAAATGTGACGATTGGGGCAGTCTATCGCAAAGGATGAACTAAAACTAGATTGTGCGATAAGTGATAAATGCAAAATTTTATTATTTTTTTGTTAATTAGCAAAATTATAATGCATCAAGGGTTAACACTTGACACTAACTTACAACAAGACGAAGGTTTTCTTATGACAAACATCATTAAATGGTATAAATAGCCAGAAGGGATCTGTGATTATGATGTGATGATGATTTGAATAATGACAACATTTTACACTTACACAAGACTCATTTAAACTACAGTTAATTCTAGCTAGAAACATCTATGGTCTATGGGAATATGTGACCAAATGTTTCTTCTTTATGTTTGCTAAAAATACGAATCAACTGTGTCTGGAATAAATAAAATCCATGTATTATATTTACAACGTCATTGTATATATAATACATGGATTGTGCTCAACAATTTATACTTCTAGGAATTTGTTCAACGCATATAGTCTATTTTGCAGCAGGCAGTATCGCCATACCAAACGGAGACAAACTTTTTGTCTATAGATGTATGTATCTGATTTGTTGTTTGTTTGAATTATATATTTGTTCTTGTTGCGTAGCAGACACAAATGAGGAGTGATGTAGTGCTATTCCGAAGCTCTTGGCTGCCAGTCAACTTACCAGTAGAACAATGTCATATCATACCGGCAATATCAACATGTTCAGAGCGCATCATTGTGCAGTCAATATCATCTAACTCAAGTTCCGATATAAGCCCAAATTATAAGAAAGAATTGCTGTGGGACTAAAACTATGAATGAGTGAATTTGATCATTGACAATAACTATACCCACTACTGCAACTATAGCAGTCGTACCGAAAAATTAAATAAAAGAAATGTGTATGGTACATCGCTATTTTACCTAACGATGCAGGGAAAGTAAAAACCAGAGGGTCTCAATTGGAACGGAATACAAAACTAGAATCGTTCAACAAATTCAAATAATAAGTAGGCAGTTGAAAACTAGACTCACATGGGAAGAGCAAAACGATATTTAAAAAAAATATTCAAAATTGTGAAAAAACAATTCAAAATGTCGCTATAATAAATAAAATAATATAACCTATAGATGCTGAAGTTGCATGATGATAGTTCAAAGCGTTTTCGATCGATTGAAGCACCATGTTGAAAAGGGTCATTCGATGCATCATTCGTGTTATATAGTAGTTCAGAAAACTGTTAGAGCTATTAAAGCAAATGGTCATAAAGAACTAATTTTATAGAGCAAAAAACGAGTAATTGCAAATGGGAGATATTTAAAAATATTTAAACTCTTAATTTCACATTCACTCGATGATCGTCATTCAATTAATGAACGAATGAAAGGCAGGAATTAGTATTTTTTATAATTAACAACTGATCACTGGTTAAAGATAAATTAATCCGTACCAACGCATGATGGGGAGGTTCGGCAATATTAATGCCAGTGGAAATGATTGCAAAAGGTTCAAATAACGCCCAGTTTGTACAGAACTTATAATGACGAAGTCATAATAAAGAGTACTGATAGCAGATGGAGATGAGATGATGACCACGTCAAATGTTGCGAACGTAGTATGGATCGAGACCATAAACTGTCGTTGAGATAATTGAATATTCAACTCAAATCATCGGTTTGTGTATTTTGAAATTCAGACAGCATACGTAGTGCCAAACATGAGCGAAAGAAGCTATTCCAAGTGTGATCCTGTTTCCGGTTTTGGAATCGGTCAATTGAAACATTCAGCAAGATGCTCCACGCTGGGACAGGCGTGTCTGATCGAGAATCTTCTCGCGCTCTTCGCTAACAGATCAGATTAATTTGCATTATTCATTGCGTGAAGGAGCGATCGCGTACTCATCAGGTACCGCTTAGATGTGTTACCATCTCTGTCTTTCGAGACGTTTGCGTCATTTAGACGTTTTATGGGCCGGTGCAGCCAGTTTGCGCTATCCATAACTATTGTTAATATGCGAATGATCTGTCAACCGGGTGAAACTTTTTTTTTCTCTGCGGGATGCGGGATTCCAACGGAGGTGGGAAAAGTGGGCAACACGGAACTGAATCGGTCCGATGCTGCTAACTTGTGAGAATAGATGCTAGTCTACAAAAAGTAGAAACATCATCTCCTTGAATCTGTTGGCGTTTGGTTTGTGTTTATCCGGTGTGTGCTTGGTGGCAGAGTGTTTCGTTCAAGTGCTGCAGGCGTACCGGAGCAATGAATGGGGACAAACTCCGAACGCACGAACCGTCCACCATCTCCACATGTTCGGCAATGAACTTGGTGTGGAAAGTGACAAGAGCCTCGAGGAGAGGTGTACAATTGGCTGCTCGGGTGTTCGCATTTGGCCACCGATTTCCTATTTTTTTGTATAACTTTGATTGAACACATAACACCCGAGCGGGCTGACCTCGTGATAATTAGCTTCCATTCGGAGGCTCGCAACCGTGAAAGGTCTAGCTGACGGGTCGGTGAGAAGGCCGTTGGATCAAAGTTGTTTTCAACATGAATGATTTAGCCTTATGTTCAATGCAGCAGGTGCTTTGCATTGCGTTGGTATAAGCCCGCGCGCATGTGAGATACGCACACAGCCGCGATGGCCTGGCCTGGGAGGAGAATATCTCCGACCTACTCGGATTACTGCACTCTATGCGTTTGCGGCGCTGGCACAAATCGTCGAGAATGTTACATTCCGAGGTGAAAACTGGGGGCCGTTTCCTGCTTGCAGTGTGCGTGTGCATACTTAACGCGACGAACCCGTAGTAACCGGTCCGCTGGGCTGGGCCCGGTTTCCTACCATCCAGTCGCTGTCGCTCGAAGGACTTCCACGCAGCACCCTTCAACGAAGGCATCGATATTGGTTCGCCTCCGCAGTTGTTGCCCAGCGTGTGCAGCGTGTCCAAGGTGGTTCAGGGTGTTTTGGGCAAGCCTCTGGGAGCAACAAATATGCTTTTGACATTTTTCGAGGCCCTTCGGAAGGTATACGTGATTATGGTCGCATAAAACGGTTCGGGATGGCTGAACGATATTTTTATCAATCCTGTGTTTTGAATAACAAATTGTCGTTGAAAATAGTACCAGATGCAGTATGCATCTGCTGATACTTTGTCAGGAAAGAGTTTTGATGCGTTCGTTTGTAGCTTCGTTTATATCAAAACCGAACATGTAGTGGTGAAGTGGAAGAGGTGCCGGTCTTTCATACGTCTGGACCGGTGCCACGATCTTATTTTAACGCTATCATATCCCTAGCGAGGAGTGATTAACCAGTTTCCAGTTTGCTTCGTCCTAGCAAACAGTGACTAACTAGCTTTCAAGCTGTATGTGACTTAAAATTTTTGGTGTGTTCAATCACATGGTGTGTTGGGTGTGTTTTAAAAACACAGCTATGTATTTCTACAGTTCTATGTAGATATGTATTTGTAGTAAAGATATCTGATGTTATAGTGATCCTGGCATGAAGACGTCGTAAGACGTGAAATCAATAGAGGAAATATCTGACATACCTGAACTGGAAGAAAAGAACATACAGTACAGTATCCTATTATTTTCGTTAATCATCACTGGTTCATCATCATTATTTTGAAAAATTGAAAAAGATATAATGAGAATGATATATTCGAATAATGAGAAATTAGAGTAATGTCCTTTTTCAACTCAGGTTTTAATTTTGCAAGCCTTAATTGTTCGAAACCCTTCTACGTTGATGTACGTAATGGCGAAACTTTTGTATATTTTAAAATTGTTGCATCGAAAGTGTACTTCAAACAAGTGAATTTTAGTGACGCGCTACAGGAGCGCGTCGTATGGAGCTTGACATTGAAAGGTTTTTTTTTCCATTTTGTTCCTTCCAGTCCGCACCTTCAGAGCATCGTATTTGGTTTGTGGAGTCAAATAAGTCTTAAAATCAATTTTTAAAACACATAAAGAATTGTTCGAAAACGTGAATAAATAGAAGAATAGGACGCTAACATTACAGAGGAACGAAACCAACAAACAAAAACGAAAAAGCATTAAAAAATAATATCCCAAATAGCCACATGGTACGCAACCATCTGGGACGTAGCTGGCATGGCGGTTGTGTTGTATGAGAAATTGATGGTAAAAAAACACGTTTAACAGCCGCATGCCAGTTTCGCAGTGTGGCTAAATCGGCAAAACGTGTTTGTATCAAAACCTGTTCGATACTGGAAAATGTACACCTCTTATCAATAATTTTGTCAAATCACGCAAAGTGCAGCCTGGCAATGCATCGTACCATATGTCAGCCCGTGTCTGAATGCGTGTTGGTGTTGCATGCGACACTCAAATTTGCTTCGAAATCAAACTGCAGACCGATTACGGTTCCATTTTGCTACCTATCAAGAGAGAGCGACTGTTTTTTTGTTGTTGTGCCGAGACAGAATGCAGTAGATTATAGATGATAATATGGCTGAAACAGCTGATGTCGGTCGGGTGTCGAGTGCAAAGAGTTCTTACAAAGGTAATCCATGTTCGTGCCGATATTGGTTGTAAATTTATTTGTTTTTCTTCGTGGCTAAACAAGCGATGCCACCTGTTGCCATGTATACTGTGGAAGGCGCGGGGATTTCGCTTAGGCTGCCGATGTTATCAGTGACCGTTTGGTTACCGTGGGTCGGTCGGCTAAGAAGGAAATCAATAACAAAACCCATATCGTGGAATCAGCTGTTTTATGTACAGTGACACGTACATTTGCTGCTAACCTGCAAACAATTTGATAATATGGAACTTGTTTTTCTAAGTTGCTCACATCTGGCACATCTGGCTGAAATCTTTTTGATTGATATAAAAAAATTAATCAAGTAAAATTATACAGCTAAAATATTATTGTTCAACCCATTTCTGTACGAAAATGTAAGCACACATGAACATAAAAAAAAATCACAAAATACTATCTTTCTCTAACGAATATCCGGGTGATCGAATAGGCTTCGTTCGAAACTGTCGCAGAAAAAAAAATAAAAAGAGGACCGTGTGCTCTTCCGAAACTTCTGGAGCTTTTGCATCTCGTTCGACCAATACAATTTTTGTTATTATTGTTGCTCTTTGAGGTGGTTTTAACTCTGTTTGGCTTCCTTCGTCTCTATTGCAAGTTTTTTTCTTATTGATTGAAGCTTGAAAGCGTGACAGTGTGTGTTTCAGAATGTTCTGGAATTATTGTATCTTATTTCATTAATCTGCATTGGTTTCCTATGGCATCGGAACATTCAAAACTATAATGAAAGGATTGATTTTATAGATATCTATTAGAACACATCATCCAATTTTATAAAAAATACTAACGTGATGCATGAAATGGTTATAATTTTGTAACAAGTATGAACAGGTGGAATCTATTTGTCGATCTTATGTCTGAAATTATCGCTTCAGTAAGTTATAGCCGGATACAAAGAGAGTTACATAAGCGATTGATTGGAAATTGTTAGAATTGTTAGCATAAGTAATTGTTACCCATGGCAGACAAAATTATCACCACTGATAAAACGATTGTTCAAAGAAACCGTCAGCGCATGCGACATCCAGTATTCTGCTCGTGATCATGTGCGAAATCCGGTCTGGAAGCAAAGATTTTTATGACATCATCATTCTGTAACGGAAATTTTACTACCTCGATGCTACTCAGTTGTTGTGATAAATCAGCATTATATTTTATCGTATTTTTTACATTATCTTGCCTTCTACGATGAACAATCGGCTGGTGTACACAATACCTTGGTACTTTAGGTCGGTTGTTAATAAATCGTATTAATCAGTCGTATTAATAAATCAAAATGAATTCCTTTTTCACGTGTTTCCAAGAATATCACAGTTTTCTCCCGAGCAAACGGAAACATAAATAACGACAAAAGTTTGTGTTTTGTATTAAGTTTATTGATCTTTTATTATTAAATACGAGGTTTGGTTGAACTTATTTGTGAGTTTAATGCAGCGTGTACATACGCCATTGTATACGATTGTGAAATGGGTGTAGTTACAATGTATGAGAGATTTTCTTCCTGATCGGGTGAAGTGTAATCCTGCCAAAGCCTACTTTTTATTTTGTATGTTCATTCCACCCCGCTTCGGTGGTGCAGTCAGAATTATCCTTCTGCACGAGGAATTAATTACGCCCGATAAGGATTCGCAATCAGTTAGTTGATGAGTGATTTGTGTAATTATCTTGCACTTTGGTTGTCGCCACGATTGGTTATTTACTACCCATATTATGAGCGAAGCTCCATGGGTTTTGTGGTTGTAACGGAAGTCCTAGAAAAGCACTGACGTTCCAGTTTGGTTTTGTATGGTTTGTTTTTTGTTTTGTTTTGTTTTGTTCCTACAACTAGTGAAATAACAGTACGCTAGTCTTCGATTGTATAATTAGTTAGTACGAATAAATGCGCTAATTTGCGTGCTGCCCTGGTTGTCCTTTTTAATTGCTGCCAATGTAACTCTACGGCATTTTTTATTTTTATTTTGTCCGCATGCGTGGCAAATATTGTTACGAAATCTGGTTATTATATCCATGCTATGACAATATTACCTGTTTTATACATCAATCCAACTGAGTGGTGGTAAAAATGGTGAATTTACTAAGTTGCATAAACACGTTCATTTCCGATTTGTATAGGAATAAATAGTTTTGTGATTTTAGTTGTTCCATTTAGTTCAGTAGAAAGGCATTTCTGGCTATACAAGTAAGCACACAAACCATTGTAAAGAAGCTCGCTTTCCTTGGTCCATTGAATGAGCGTTGTTTCCCTGTAGGACTGTTTGGAGGGTGAAGTGCCATGAATAATACATTAATCTGCAGTAAAGTGGCAAAGTACGGTCTAAATAAAAAGCACTTCATATTCATAAATAACATAGGAAACAAAGAAAGGTTGTATAAATAAGGGATTTAACTTAAGTTAAACTTGTTCACTCGTTTCGTTATACGCTCGGGACAGCTAATCGCGTAGAATACGTGTGAGATAACAGCTTTGTCATCTTGGTGTTAATAACTGAAATTGCTCCTTAGGCTTAAATAGCATAAACCTCATAAAATGAAAAAAGAAGTGTCTTCGCTAGATAACTTCGCTAGAGTAGTAGATTTGGCTTGAATAAGGGAAAATGTATTTATTGCTACAGAACAAAAACAATCTACAAATGCACACAAAAATAAAATAATAAAACTAACCTTTTAGTTATCCTTTCCAATCAACTAAATCAACCTAAATTCACAAAACTATCTATTCGTACATAATTTGGATCTTACTAATCCGATAGCACATGGTAATTCAATCGATTTCTGCAAATAATGGCTAACAAAACAGGTATTTTAGATTTCATTCCAATTAGAAATTTTAACAGTGCCGTGTACCGTGAACGCGATTTTGTTAGCAAAAATATATTTATTTGCTACATCTACGAAACGCTAGTATAGTTTATTGTATTTCGGCAATTGATCATATGAATATGATAGATTGTAGAAGAAGGTAATTGTTTTGTAGAAATGATGTACTAATCGAGATAATTCCGATTTAAATTTAAGTTAACTTTCTATAAACTATAGCCATGATGCCATTTTCAGCTAGTTGGTGGAATGTAATCGCATTAGAGGAATGGTTCGTAGCGACTCATGCTGGAATATATAAGAGTGGCATACTATCCTATGGATAATGACTAGAAATCTAGGAGTCAGTTTGACACGTTTTTTTCGACTAGTGGTAGGCATACTTAAACAACACTTCTACAAACTAATGGATGGATGGATGGATATCGAATGTTTTAAAGTAAGGATTTTTGTCATTATGATAATAGTGTTTAGTACTAGCATCGCTGGTATTTGTGTTCAGTGTAGAGTAAACGAACAGTGAGCCAATCTAGATGTTATGCACGTAAGTATGAAAACATTGTCTACTTACTAACGAAGATAAAGCAAAAGAACAGGTCGATCACTAGGTGGCGCTGTCGAGACGAGCTTTGTGCTTCCACTTCTGACACCTAGGTGGCGTTAATGGCTATGCGAACTGAGCTTACCGGGAAAGAATGCCGATTGAACATTGTTAAAGCTCAGTGGCATATTTAACATTATGCAGTGCAGCATAGCTTCGTTTGATCGTAATTAAGAATTAATTTTGCTTTAAATATTACTGCACCCTTACGCTCAATTCTAGTCAGTTTAATTTTCGGCGTTATTAAGCTCGTGTAACTCCACACTTTGGTCTTCGAGGCTACGCTTAATTTCGGCCAGCGTGTCCATAATGAGTTGTTGTTTCGCGTCTGAAAAAAATCCGTCAAAAATTGGTAAGAAAGGTTGTTATACATATGAAACGAATTCTGGTAATTCATACCTGGATCCTGGTGAAGGCTGCGCTGTATCTTATCAAATGCCGCACTACAAGTGTAGATCTTACGCTTGAGTGGTTCGCTCTGTGGACAGTAGCTGTCATCTGTGACCGGAGAGCCAATGTCCACCGAACGGAATGATATCAGTGGGGATTTGTGCATTCCGCTCGTGCTGTGATAGCCATTCGAAATGTTTTCAACACCACATTCATAGCCACGTTGTGCGTCTTCACCGTTCGAGGCAGCTCCAGCTGGACCATGGATCGTGTGACGGAAGTTATTAAGCTGCTTGCCGGCAACGCTTTTTGGTGCGGTTTGTTGGAAGGAAGATGGTTGGGAATGGTTGGTGAGATTTTCTTTGTTGCTGTTGGTGGTGCTACGTTGAGATTTGGTGGTGGTTTTGTAGTCCAAGTTTCGACTGACATCGTCCGAATCAGAGTCCGACTCGATGTTCAAGTGCGGACTCTGGCTGCGGAATCTTCGTCGTATGATTGTAGGAGATTTCGACACCATTCGCCGAGGCGGCGGCGGTGGTGGCGATAGGTTGGCACTTTGTTTCAGATCGTTTGCCAGCGCTTCCGGTGGGCACGGCGGACGAGCCTGGTGGTGAATGAAGTTCGATACATGCGTTTTGCGAGGTAACAGAACACGGGTATTTTTCGGACTGTTCGGTGCCGACATCGAACCGTTGGTGTCATATCGCAACACTTCTAGGCGCTTGTTAACGATAATCCCTTCGACAGGGTTCAGCTCGGTTGTATTTCCCGCACTATCGGCGCACTTCTGAGAGCAGGTTTTCGCCAACTCACGTCTCAGGTCAGCCTCACAGTTGCGTAACATTTCGACTCGCTTGTTTGCCGGCGGATTGCAAACACGCCTCGGACTAGCGATGGTAGTGGAGCTAACGTTCGCTTCCTTCGAGATAGCTGGCGGTGCTGGTGAACGCTGAGGTTCTCGTGGAGGCAACGGTGGCGGTACTGTTACCAGATCCTTTATGCAAATGGAGCTGTTACTTTTCATCGAAAACAGAATTGATTCGGCTTCATGAATCAACTGCTTGTATTTGACGTCCGCCTCCAAGTCGGCCCTCAAAAGCGCTTTCTCGCTTTCGGATATTGCCAATATACGACTGTGCAGCGAATGAACCTCTGTAAATGTCAGTGAGTTACATCGGTTTGTAAGCGGTGAGCTTCGGGTGGGTGTGCGCAACTCTGGACCTTGCTGGTTCCTGCGCAATGAAACGGGGGTTCCTCCTAAGCTTCGACAGCCCCGACTAACAACGTTTGCGGAGTCTTCGAGGCGCGAGCCAGCTCCTAGCACGGAACCGTCCGTTGGTTTCTTTCTCGTACGAACCAGCTTCTTCCGACGCTTGGAGCCACCACCGCTTTCGTTGGTGCGTTTACTTCGCAGGACACGCTGCTGCTTGCAAGACGCTTTTCGTTCCGGGAATTGGTGTATCGAACAGCTGGCTGTGTGCCGATAGGTTTCCTTATCCGTAACCTCTTGCACCGAACCAGTATCGATGAAGTCTAGATCGAGTAGATCGTCAGTGTCGCACTCGTCACCTGCGTCCTGACCAGTATCGATATCAGTCGGACAATCCGTAGGATCAGAGTCGCTGCAACTGAAAAGCAAAAAGACGGCAATCACATTTGTTTTTCATTTCGCAAATTATTCAAATCTAAACAACGCACCTCAAAATATCAGTCTCCTTTTCATAGTGGTAGCTTTCGTCGAACTTGCCCATCATTTCGTTCAGCGTTGCATCTTCATCACTTTCCTGATTTGAACCCACCGTCACCGGAGCGGACTTGCTGTCCAGTCGCGAGATATCGCCCATCTTCTTAAGACTTTTCGGTGTAAATACTGTTTTGTTGACAATCTTTTCTGTCGATGAGCTGGAATCCGTGTCTGACAGTGCGTTTGCAATTCTGCAAAATAGAATGAAGTTATTCAATGAATCGATGGTTAAGCATATCGTGTACCACGCGGGAGCGTCAGACCTGTTGTCATTTTTATTGTCGTCGGTTCCGCTGCTAGATTTGATTCCGGATGATGTTGATCCCGAATCCTGCTCCGTTCTTTTGAGGCAATTGGCACTGGCAAGTGCTCCGTCGGCAGTCGTCAACCACGGGTTCGTCCTTATCCTGCACCGTTGGCGAGGAGATGGAGCTAAACACACAGAAAATGTTGAATATATGTATGTATGTATAATTGCAATATATGTATGTATTGTAATTATAAAAAGTCTTCCGAAAAATCCTAGCGAGTTGTAATTAGGTTTCAAATTAAATCAAAATCTCTACGCTTGCTTCATAATTTAATTTGCATGTCGTCTTACATTTGGACGATTTTAAAGCATTCGCTTTAAATGGGACTAATGAGATTCATTATTGTTTCACTTGGAGTGCATATTGTTTCAATGCATACCACCTGCTAAAAAGGTGTATAATCAAATTGGATGAGGTGTAATTCACACTTTTCACGATAAATTTTCCCGACGACTGCACGTCGCCACTAAAATGCATTTAGATGCATGTGACTGATACCATTTATGAAACTTTCGCAAACGATGTAACGAAGACGTACTACCTTCAGGGCGAGTACAGCCATGATAGCACAGCACACTAAGTTTTTTTCCTTTTTTATTTAAGACAACAGACAGCCAGCTGCCAGCAAACCCGGTTTGTGCAGGAAAAGTTCACATTTCCGTGGTTTATTTCCAAATGTCCAAGTGTCTTTCCTGCATTCATAACTTTCTTAAGCCCGTGAAGTGCGATCTTTTGAATGGTTCTGGGTTTCCTATCCAGTGGGTTGGTAAAAGTTTCACGGCTTCCAGCTAGCTGAAAAGACTCGAATGCATTTCGTGCATTTTAAGCACAATGAAAAATGGTACTTCATGCGCGTATAACCTATAAAATGAAAGTGTACAAAGCGCGAGTAACGACATAGACAGACGGAATGCAGCTGCATCCGGTGCTTGGTATGGTTTGATAAGCTGTAGCTGAGGCATAAAAGGTAAAATAGAAAAATAGCAAGGAGTAAATGCTGCAAAAAGCAACAAATACACAGGTTGGTTATTTGCATTATACTCACATTCAATACTACGGTAATGCTGCATGCCGAGGTTCTTCTGCATAATGGGACTCATCGCAACTGCGTTCGTTGGTGGGGTTGACTGCGGTTGTGCTGCCGCTGACGGTTGCTGAAGTTGAGATAATACGCACGCCTCACTGCCAGTGCAACCAGATGTGTCGGAAGAGGGTTTAAAGCTCGACAGATTGGCTGCATTCGAAGCGAGTGCATTCACCCGTGGTCCAGAAACATGGTGCTGAAAATGTGAGGCAGAAAAGCGTCGTAGCAGATAGAACCGATCATTGAAGGCGTTCGTAGGACAAACTACAGCAGACGAAAATGAGGTGCATAAATTGGTATTCTGTTTATGGGAAACTGTTATGACGAAGGCGTTTTCTGCGGACAATAGCAACGTTCGTACGAGGCCATACTGTCCAATATTAGGATGTACAAAACTGCATCCACATGCGACGTGCCCTGAGAAGCATCCGTTTTGGATGATAGAGAAAGTAGGATACAACACACAGGGTTTTGTGCGAAAATTGAATTCGCAATCGCTGGCGAAGAAAGGGCTGAAAATAGAATCGAGTGTTTTGCAGAATGTGTTCCAGAGATGAATATTAAAGCCGAGCTAAAATACACTCTGAATATTAACTAGTGAGAAGATCCTGCTTGCAGCCGTGCTTCGTGTTTCCTTTTGCTCTATTTGTTATTTGGTGCGGTGTGGAATATTTCGTACCATCTGCGAGACACTTACCGTTTCTGTCTCGATTCCAGAGAACTCCACATGCTTTTCCTCAATTCGATTAAGTGCACATTTAAATTTGGAACCGTTCTCATGATAGCTACCGGCGCTAGCACCAGCAGCACCTCCAGAACCGGTGCGATCGAGCCCAGCTGCGCCTCGTCCATGCAATGCTCCCGGCAATGTCGTGCCCTTTGGAAAGTAGTGTGTTCCCGTGCGGATGTTAATGTAGTACTCGGGCGTGTAAGAACAACCACCTACGTAAGAGAGATTAAAAATAGTGGAAATGTAAGAGAAACTAGCTTCGTGTAACTTGCTTTATGTTGACATCATGTGTTATGGAAGTGGTGTGAAAACTAGGACAGTGAATTTGTAACCGGAAACACAAAGTTAACCGTTTCGTATGAATGGTTGAGTGAGAACTTGCAAGGTAAAGGAGAAGGGGAGAGAGTGACAGAGCTCTTCATGCGAGCAGGAAAAGCGTCCTAGTTTGAAGGCGATGTTTATTCAATTTAGTTACCATCTTCAGCTTTCAGTTGACAAATGGGTGTGTTTTCGGTTTTTATGGCGCAATAAAACGCTGAAACATGTTGGAATCTCGCTGCTTGTCGCTGTTTCTGGATTCGATTGTGCGGAGAGATAGTGGAAGGAGTGTGTGGCTTCCAGTGACAGCGAGAAACAGCAATAAAACGATTCATCCTGACGCACCGAATATGGAGCAAACGACGACCACAGACAAGCGAGATAAACACCATGGCGCGCACGGATGCGACGGCTGTGGGAGAGCGAATTGCTGGTCCATTCCTGTTTTCGCATGTTCAAATATATACGACCGGCAGCAAAAGCTCGCGGATTTCCTGGGAGAGTGGCCATTCATGTGGGTGTGGAGATGAGGAGCAATAAAATTGAACAACGCTTTAGGAAAGCTCCTCGATTGCATGTCTCTGTGTTGGTATGTTCTAGTTTTTTTTTCTGCTAAGCTATATGGGGATGATACAACAATTTTGGAACGATTGCCCGAACAAGACGGGAGGGTGTATTAAATCAAGCAACAAATAGTAGATGCCTAGTAGAGTTGCCGTGACAGTGGTCGTGGCAATGGAGATTGCAAACATGGGCAGGATAAGAGCGATTTAATAAGGATGTGTTTGCTATACAAAGAAATCGCATCACATTCATGAGACCGTTTATCGCAATCGATTTGTAAACGATTTTGTCAGTTGTTTGATTCATGTTGAATGTTTTTGCTCTATATGGTAGTAATGGAATTTCGAATCAATTATTTTTATTATATCCATTACATTACTAATTTTTAAAACCATGTTTCCTATTCGTTTAAACAATATTATTGTTATCATTTCTGTTTCACTCACATACAATCAACATGTACTTTCAAATCGTATTGTATATAGTATGAGATGTTCGTTGATGTCTCATACTATACATTTCATACTTTACGATTGATAGGATTTTCTTCATCGAATATTGGTAAAAATATATTCTATTCATTGCTGATCACTGCCATAATTTAGTTTGATAGCAAAATTGTCGGATTACAAGTGTAATGTGTATGTTAAATCATTTTTCGCATGTTTCTACTTTGTCCGTGGGTTCGCCGCATAATCCTGATTTAGGTCGATCGATGCTGACAGCAGAAAGTTTAAAGTTATGACGTTGAGGCTTCACTGTGGCACAGAAATGGGAGCACGAGCTCGAATAGGGTAAAAAATGAAAGTTATGTAGCTCGTTTGATGAACCTGAGATTTCTACAAGTTTCCTTCTCCTGTGGTTTTCACCCAATGCTTGTTTGAATGTTTATTCCTGTTTCCAACAGCTGGAAAGCTCGCTGTCAGCAGCTTGGAAACGATCTCTGAAAGCATGATAGGTCATTTGCATAACACGGCCCCGCTTGGACGTGTTGACCCAAATCATCTTGTCCTTTTGTGAGTTTACACCGCGCACTAGAAACCCCTGCATGTATCGCGTTTCATCTTCTACAGTGACGTATGCGTGCAACAGACGCCTGCCATAGGTTTGGTTATCGTAGCACTAGTTACAGTTTGCACTGAAGCCTAAATCCATAATGACACGTCAACGCCACAGCCGGGGCGCAAAGCACGTCACTATTTGGTGGGGGTGAAGTTTTCACCTACAACCGTCGTGGAGAACATCCTTCTCTCTGCTTGTATCGAGGGCATGCGAATAGAGTGGAAGCGTAGGTCTGGATTGTCGCTGCGCACTATTTTCAACCATCAGCGGGGAAGAACGCGGGCGGTGAATCGGATACCGGAAGAAGAGTGGGTTTCTGGTAAACAGTTTATTAGCATAGAAATGTTGATAAGTTAGCTGTGATTTTTCTCTACGTCTCCCAATGCAGTCACGGGGTGTTGTGCTTTGGTTGGGGAAGAGAGATTGGAGATTGGTAGGAATGCCACAAGCTTTCTCTCCCTCTTTGGCCTGTATCATTGCCACTTTTTTCGACTCTCGTCAGACAAACTTTCTCAGTTTTGGTACCTATTCCCATGTGTAACCCATGGTGCGGAAAAACGGGCCCTAGAAATAGGGATCCTTTTCGTTCTAACAAGTTATTATTATTTTTATTACACTTGAAAAGGTAAAGGAATTTTGGTCTCCACCTGCAGCGGTATTGCTAACAGAGCGAAGCCTGCCATGGCTGGCCAGAAATATTGGTTTGAGGCATGGTGTTTCGTTTTCGTATGTCCATGCCACCATCCGGTTGAACGTTGCTTTTAAAACGATGTGAAGCCAACGAGCCTGGAAATGTTTTGTTTCGGTTGGTTTGATTGTGAATAGCGAGGCGGAAGTTTAAGAATCATAAAGTTTCTGGCAACATTCTCCAGCGAGACGGCGTAGCATGTTGTTGCGTTTTCGGTATTTGCCAATAAGCCTTAATGTACGGCCATGTGTATGCAAAGAGCCATTCGACAGCATCATTGACAAGAAGGAATGAAGTGATTGTAGATTTTTGGTAGCAATAAGCAATAAGCATAAGGTTGAAATGTGTTGCCCTGCGGAGTGTAGTATGGTTTTTGAGGGGATTGAAAATAGGCAATCAAAAATTTCGTAATAGCTTTGCCTGCTACAGGGAACCTCCTTGAAGAAAGTATAGAATAATACGGAATGAGGGAAAGGAATGGGTTATTCGTTAAATAATGCTGCAATTGGGAGGCATACGTGTGTAATGTTCATTCAAACAGGAATACTAAGACGCTTTACAAGATGGAGCTGCAAAAAGCGTTAAAGACATATTTTGTTTGTTTGAAGTAGAAATTTAGATTTAGATTCAATGTTTACACTATCATTGTATTGATTTTTCTTTTTATAAAATCCTTATATCCTTACGCGATTGCTTATAGCTGTAGAGTAATGATTGAAATAGATTGATGTTTTAAAGGTTTATTGAATTTCGACACTAGTGCGTTAATAATTGTCTGTAAGCAATTGGTTCTGCAGAGTTTCTGTTCGAAGGTGCTTGTTCAAGATTCATATGCTCTTTTACGGTTATATCGCAGTCTCTGTCATTCTCGGTGGGTATCAAGATCGTTTACGCTTGAATATGGCTCATTAGAATAAGAGCTTTACACGGTTGAAGTTGGTTAAGGTGATTAAATAAAACTTGTATTTAACCAAAATGGTGCTGTGTTAACATCAAGTACTGATGAGTATATGAGAGACTTCTGATGGTGGGCTGAAGGGTAGAAAAAAAACGGACTCAGAGCCACATTCTTTGAAACATCCAACCGGAAACAATTGCGTTGACAGTCATGCCAAATAATGAACCAACGCTTTACATAACGCTTTAACCGGATATACCGTTTGTGGAAAGGACATTCGATGTTGATTTTCGTGCCAGGGACCGTACCACAGTAACGAAACAACTGGTGGTTTCGCATGGAGAGGGATAAAACTCGATTGGTTTGATTGTAGAGTCGAATGTCAGCGAGATTGATGCGCCAACTTGACGAATTTTATTTGCCTTGCATGACTTGACTATAATGCTCGTTTTCGATTGGGGAATTCAATTAGTCGTGTAATGCGAAAGAAGCGAATGTATTGGATCTATGTACTGGAATCGTCGCCAGGCTGTTGGTAAATACAAATCACGACGTCCCACCGAAAATCGGGAGGAAATCGTGCGTATGACGCGCATGACGCTGCGTGTTTGCGGAGTTTTGATTGATCGCTGGGCAAAAGTGCTACAGGCATCGTCCAACTCGGATTAGTTCATTATACAAAAAACTAGAACGCAGCTTTATGAGGTTTTACCCAAGACCTCTGTGAGTGTGATAGTAAAATCTTATTATTGTTTTGTTGCTTCTTGGAGTAGTTTTGCAGCGCCTCGAGGGAAGCTCAGTAGTAAATTTGCTAGTTCATGAGCCAGTTCAACTGTTGATGATAATGGGGTTTTCTCGGAGCAGCCCAGAGGTGTTGATCTACCAGCTGAAAGTACGAAGATTATTTTCCTCGATTGTTATGGGGAGGAAAAGAATGCCCTCGAGATTCCACTCGGTGTATCCTTCGCGGTGGATCGGGTTGCAAATGGGGAGCCTAAAATTGGCCGAAAGAAACGAGGTTTAATTTTGCGAAGGCTTTCAAAGGGCGCAGGTTAAAATGCGAGATGTTATTTTGTTTTGCACCGCTCATGCACAAAGGACTGTATAAGCGTAATGGGAATCAAGCTTCACCCACCGGTTCGTGCTGTGTTGGAACGTACACACCGATTCCACCACCGACGGCAGTCGGGTAAATCGTATTAGCATAATAGTAGTACCACTGTTTTTTACCGGCGTTTCTTGGGTTGGCGTTTTTCTTTTACAGAGGAAGTGAAATACGCATCCGTACCATGGCCAAAGTAATGGTGTTTAGGTACAGACTTGCAAATCGGGTAAGACGCAGTGGGAGCCTGATCTCAGTAGATCTTTGGGATAAAAAATGAGTGATGTTGAAACATTGCTGTGTTTGCTCCGGGCCCTATACGGCCCATAGAACTTTGAAACACTCAAATACAACAGTCTACCGTGGCGTAATTGAGGAATTTGTTCCCAAAATATATGGCGCAAGGTGGTCGAGAATTGCCCGCGGCACTGGTGTGGGGTTTTTTTTTACGCCAGCACGTTTTAAGAAGAAACAGATTGGTGTGTCTGTAAAGAAATAGCTTAACATCTGTGAGGTACAAAAAACCACGGTTAAAGGATAATAATCCGACGAGTTACGAGCAAATTATTATATGCAAATCAAGTATGATGTGATGTAAGATTGTTTAACGACAGGGGACCACTGCTTTTTGATCATACGTTTAACTTTCTCTCTTGCATTGGCAGTTAGATAGGACATTGCTAGTCATTAGGAATCTTTTATCTTCTGATATTGTTTTGTTGTACAATGGTAATGATTGTACTGCACAGCATAGGATCACCGCGGAAGTTTTGTAAAGCGTGAATACATTATTTGGTTGCAGGAGTGGTGGTGAAATGTATTTCTCACCCATTATGCATACAGTAAGCTTCACTGTAATGTCTTCAGGCAATTGAACGATAGAAAATAAGTGTACTGCTAAATGTAGCTCGTTGCACAATATTTATTGGATAGTCTTCTTTTAGCATCAAAGTACATAATTTTAGGAAAAAGTAAATTTAACAGCCCTTTTTCGTAACGTGCCTCAGAAAATCTGAACAGTCAGCTAGTTGATCTTAGCTGATTTAATCTTCTCCAGTAACTGGCGAATGTTGATTAAATTTTATGTGCCGATAGTTGAAGCCAGCTGTAAATGGCTGTCGTAAATCAAGTTCCTCTTGACCATATTTCTTGGTACGAGCAATACAAATTAACGAAATGAAACAGGCTTCCTGCTCCTCATAGTGGCTTACCAGACGGGCGGTATCGATCATATCATGTTGATTGAGGCAACCGAAGGAGGCATAAAAAATAATGGCAAATCATAAAATGAAGCATAGAACAATCCCGCCTAGAAGGTGCCGATACGTTGCCGACAACTCATAGCAGCTAGTGCTGTTGACTTCCGTGGACGGATGATGCGAAATTGTTTGATATCGAAACAGGAGCGTTGGGTTGGCGTGGCGAGGATACGATAGATAAAGTGGTTTGAAACGTATTTATTAGAACGTTGATTAGAAACAGATAATTTTTTATCCCTTCCGAAGACAGGCCCATTCGCCGGAAGCGTTTTTATTTTTACCATCAGCAGCTAAGCTGTCTTTGCCATCGTTCAGTCCAATTGGCAATGTGGACAAGCGCGGCATAAATTCATCTTTTTTTAACATAACCGAGCACCGAGCGCTATACTTTATGAGCGCTATGGTTCAGCTTTTTGCGTCCGAAATTATGACATACTAAACGATAAAACGCCATGTGTCGATAAAGCGAGGCATGACAAAGGAATCTGCACCTTCGCTTCACGTGGGATAAAGAGGAAAATATGAAGGGAAAAACACACACACACACACACATAATGGAAGAGGAAAAGTTGTCTCGTGACACACTTACCCGGTGACGTGCCGTCCGTGGAGTACCCGGTGGAGTAAGCACTTTCTGGCGACGAAAGCGTATGACCCATCGGTCCATGCGGATGATGGTGATGGTGGCCGTGCGTTGATGGATGATGCAGATGGTGTACGGTCGTCGCCGGTGTGGGTGCCAGGGAGGCAGATTGTGTTGCAGCAGGTTGCGGTGGTGGTGACGACGACGACGACGACGAAGAAGACGGTGGCTGCTTTCCCGGCGGAAGTGGTTGCGCCGGTGGATGTAGATGTGTGGTGACGTTATTGATTTGGTACTGTGGATGGTACGGGATGACACCGGTACCGTTGGTGGCCGTGGTGCTATTGTTGTTATTTACATGATTCAATTTACTACTGCTAGCGGTGCTACTCGTACCACCCTCCAGTGCGTTCGAGCTGCCGGTGGAGCGGTTACCGGTTAGTTTGTGGAACTTGTTGGTGAAACTGGTCGTCAATGAGCTTCCGGGTGGGCCTGCTCTGCCCGCTCCGGAAGCTGACGCGTCGAGGTGTATGCTATTGTTATTGTTATTGTTATTGCCATTGATAATGCGATTACTTTTGCCGATCGAAGCGCTCGATCGAGGAACGGGCGAAGAGCAGCCCGACGAACCCCGCACTGGTAGAGGGGACCCATTTTTGCTGCACCTGCCAGCTGTACTTTCACCGTTAATGGAATTTGTTGGTTGGTTGTTGGTGGAATAAACTAAATTGTTGTTGATACCATTGTGTTGCAGGTGTTGCTGCTGTTGGTGGTGTTGTTGATCGTAGTACGGGCCATACTGTTTAGTAGATGCATTTTGTTGATGTAGAAGTTTTCCGTACTTGTTCTCACCGATGGTGGATGTTTGTGCTTGTGGATGATCAGAGCTATTGCAGTGGGAAGATAAAATTCCACCTGCCAAATGATTGTTGTTGTTATTCGCGTTGTAATGGTTCGAGTTGACCGAAGAGGATGACGATGAGCTGATACGGGTAGTGGCTGGATGGAGCCGCTTGATGCGAGCACCTTCGAGCGAGTGAAGCTCTTCGAGCAGTTCATTGCTTGAACTGGTGACCGTCGAGTAGTTGCCGCGTGTCGCGATTGTCGAAACCGACATATGGTGTCCGTTGTGCCCGGTGGAAACCGATCCCGTCCCGGTCATAATGCCTCTTGATGGGCCGGAATTTCCGGCGTGAAAGTCAAACTCCGGCATGGCGTACGGCAGCGTACCGTCCGCTGCGAACGAGTCGACGCTTTTCGAGTAGTAGACGTTGGTCGAGCCCGGCTCGAGTGTGTAAGATGAACCGTTGCGAGAGATGCTTTTTGGCGATGACAAACGCGAACTGTATTCCTGTTGGTGGTGTGGTTGCTGATGACGAAATGATGCTGGCACGGATTGTCCATTTACGGTACCGTACGGGTTTGTCCAGTGCTGGGCGCCTCCATCGAGCGCTTGTCCATTGTGAATCCGGTTATGTACGGGATAGTGGTCAGATTTCGGTGAAATCGGGACACTGTCCTGATTCGGCGAGTGCCAACCACGTCTACTGGTTGTCTGTTGGTATACATGATTTAAAATTGATACAAATATGGGGTATTAGTACAGAAATAACATGGAAGAAAAAAAAAAATCGCAAACTAAATGGGGTTTCTTGGCTGTTATAATACAGTGCTAAATATGGAACTGGCACAGAAAGCTGAGCCAACATCGTTTTATCGTTTTCGCAACTATGCTTGACAGCATCCATATGAAAACTAAATGCGAAGAGTGTGTACAACATGCAGTGTGAATAAATTTACTGCAAGATGTTAGCAACTATCTTTTAAAAGTAAATGTTCAAAAATTGTAGTATGTGGTTTTCAGACAGGTATGTTTATTCTTTTCGTCTAAAAACATCGATGTAACTTACGTGACTTTGAATCGGAGAAACCTCACTGCGTCGGGCAGGGCTACCGATATTGGAGTCTGTCGTGAAAGAGCTGCCTTTATAGCCATTTTGCGTTGTCAGGACTCCGAAGTTTCTGGAATGGAAGAGTTGAAATAGATCCATTAATCGCACAGCTCGTCGAAGGGAGGGTAATGATAACATTCATTTAATGATGGGGTCCTGTGGGTGCAAAAAAATACGCTCTACGGGAATCGCTCACGGGAATTCGTTGAAACGTAGCATTATAAATTTGCTGTATTGCTGTAATTTTTCAACGCAGGAGAATAAATGCATTGGTATTAATTATTCAACGCATAGCCCTAAGAATCTTCAGTACAACAGAGGTAGTGAAACATTCCTTTCAAAGTTCAGAATTTAAGAGTTCTATTGAAAGAATATTAGTGAGAACTAGAAGAATAAAAACCGCACATATAAATAATAAGAAAATGATTAGCTATGCTGAGCTTTCTGGTTAACGTACAGAGTTCTTCGGAGAACATACGGCATTCACTAATTCAATTGCTTGTGAAAGTGAAAAACTTATCGTAAATCAAGTGCATGACGAAATGCGGTGGCTTGTCGGGAGAGACTATCAGCGGCGAAAGTTGCAGACACTTTTCCGGTCCGTTTGTAAGCATGTTCTCGTACGTGTCACGGCCAAAATACGTGTGGTTTTGTGGATCGGTGGATATTTCTCCATCCTGATAACGGACTTTCGCTTGCTTGTTTGATGAAGTTAAGCGGACGCTTAGAAAAGAGGGCCGCTTTTCTGGGGGGAAAAGACCACACAAGCACTGAGTCATGGTATTAAATTAGTTTCCATAGGTTTAAATGCCGTCAGCAAAATGGTGCAGAGCAGAATATTTTTAGTAGCGCAGGAAGAGCAATAGCTGCAAAGCTATAAGAGTTAAGTATGTTTGCGCCTCAAAATTGGAAAAAAAGAATTTTTTATGAATAACCCAATATTATAACAATGTTTTCAAAACATAGGGTCATCCGAAAAGCCCAAAAGCACACTACGATTTTTGTAGAACTCTACTTGTAAAGACAATATATTGTTCCATTTGAGAACAAACATTTCAATATAGATTTTTATGTTTGCTACAAAAGTAAGAATTAATGCCACAAACGATATACTGCTTATATGCGCTTGTATGCGTACGTGCTATCGTGAACGAAATTTTATCTTTGTGCAATATCAAGGATAAGAGATATCGTCCTTCGTTAAAAGTGTTTTTCCACATGAGTACATTTTTATTTTCCTCAACGCTGGCCGTTAAATTGTTTTATAGACAGCAAAAACTTTCCTATGCAACCGGGAAACTAGACTGAACTGGCAGCAGTCTAGCTTTATTGCGTTATAATCTATGTTTCTACTGCTGTTTGGGTTGGAAAACTCATGGACAATGGTTACTGTTGATATTATAGTTTCGGTTAAACATAGATAAGCAGTGATGTTACGCTATTGCAATGAGGGAAGAAATGTGTGATATCGAATGAACGATAACATTTTATAAAATCGTTTCCTTGTAAACATATAAAACCGTTTATGGATCCGTCTTATACCAGCTTATCAATTCTAGCGAAGAGCAAAAACGATTGTGGGTTTGGGAAAAAACAAAACTAATGTTTTTTTTCGAATCAAATACAGGCGATACCTATTTAGTTTGTGTGTATGTATAAAAATGAGTAACAATTGAGGTTGTGAAATTTTACTGTGACCAGGATCTCTTCACATCTAGATTATCATATTTTAAAACTTATGTTTTATAATCTGATTTATGGCATGTTTTTCAACCAAGCTGGTTAATTTCAGCTTATAATTTGAGTAAATTTGGTTAGTTTGATAAATTGCATAAATTTCATGCAAAAGATTTTTATAGAAAATACACACGCAATAAGCTTTGAATCGCTTTAGGGATATATTAGAGCCCTTTTTACTATCCATGTTCTATGCAGTACCATAGTTTTGTTTTGGCAACGACTGCATAAGTAGATTCGTGATTGACGTATTTTACCAGTTTTCCGCTTTTATTCACTAGAACGCTATCCAATGCGGAATATCGTATAAATATGGCACCAGACGGATGTATTAAAAGCAGTTGTAACAAATGCAGACATGACATTTGTCGCTCGAGTCAGAATGCTGTAGAATGCAGATGTCAGCACATTTGAAATGCGACATGACGGAACAGAAATTGTAATCGAATTTCATTTACACATGGCATAGTAATTGCCACTAGCACGGCGAACGCACGATGTATGAAATTTGCACCGCGAAATATGTATATGCATGTATACTGGTTATGACAAATATTCTTGATGTTACCATTTGAATCGTTTCAGCCTTGTGGAGAAGCTTACTCATTTATTGAATATTGGTGTTCAGAATATGAAAAATTATCAAATTATGAACCTATAAAAACTTTTTTAAAATTAAAACAAGGTTTTAGATTTTTTTACGGTTTAGTAAACAATGGCAAATACTGACAAATAGAAAGATTATTTGCATTGCCATTTTGATATCATTTTTTTTAACAAAAGCATTTTAGCTTGTTATTATTTAAAAGCGTGTTTTTGTTAACAATAACAAGTTATTTTTGCTTCGTTTATACTGAGTAGCGAGTCGCCCGAAAGTGGTGTGATGCTTGTTAAATCTGTACACCAGTCTATATGACGGATACTTTACAATACCAGTCAAAAATAAAACAACCCGACAAATCACAAACCACTACGACGAATTGGTTGCAGTAATCAGCTGGATGAATGATCCCAGATCCCAACGCGGTGCTGTCTAGACAATACACAATACGTCTGTATCCGCATTATCGAACCAATGAAATCAGTTGGCAAATCTCTCTGCGCCTGAATTGTCCCATGAAATGATTTCGCTGAATCCGAGACATTCTGCAATGAATTTAGCTTCATTTCGAGCAATGGACAAAGGAAAAGTGAAGCGTATCTAAAGGGACGTACTGCGATTTCAAATCATCCATTCAAAGCACATTCCATCTTCCCGCGTTCCAGACAAAACATGCCTGAGTGCCAAAGGCCTAGCACTGCTTTCGAATTAATCGCAAAATCGATTTTATTTATTATTGGCTCGTAAAGAGGTTTCCTTCCGGAGTTTTGCTGGTATCCCAATTTTTTCCTACTGCGTCTTGAGAGATACCAGACAGTTTGCGCTGAAGTGTTGAAAGATGTCACTTAATTGAAGCGTAAAATCAAACCGTACCGTTGGCGGGTTGACATCTGTCAGTTTAAAGTGGATTTTATGTTCCTTCGTTTTGGAGTATGCAGCGGCCGGTGCTAGTTCTTTGCACGGTGACGGATGTGTCCTCCATCAACACTCATTGCTGTTTCCAAATTGAGTTAGTGTGACACGCAAGGGCTGGCGTTGGACCGGTGAAAATGAGGGTTCGTGGAAAACAAGGGCAGCATTGGCGTTATGCTTTCAGCGGGTCCTATTTTCACCACACAAACAAAACCAAATAATGGTGCATGGCAGTCGATTGCTCAAACCGTACGTCGCAAAGATGGCAGCACATATGTGGTACCTTAACGATGATCTTTGCAGACTACAGACTTTGAAAAGGTCTACAATAGGTAGGGCTCAGTTAAAAAGCCCGAGGAAAAAGAGCAATTGGTTTGAACATGGGCACAAAGATGATGGATAGCAAGAGTAGGATTGTCTAAAAAAAACTCAAATAAGCAAAAGACAAAGAAACAAACAAGAAGAAACTGGCAGCTTGGAGAGCAAACAATGTCTGGGTTTGGAAAAGTTCCAGCATTGCTGCACCACACTGAGCACGAATTTGTACGGGATTGTGAAGAACAGTGTGGAGTGTTTGCGAATTTAGGGTTTTATGTGGGCTCGTTCGACTGCATTATGCTCGAACGTAACGGGCAGACATGGGACATTCGATACATGGAGTAAAACAGTGCAAGGGGATGCATTTTATGATGATAAAAATAGTATACTTGTCTGTCCGTTTTTTGCCAACATCATCACAACCATCGTCGCCGTCATCGCAACTATGCGGTTTATGCGAAGGATGTTCGTATGTTACTCTCGTTTTTCATTACCACGTTTTCATTTGCCATCGTCGACAAACCTCGCATTTGTTTCATCGAGGCATTTCAAGGTCTGATAAGGGGATTGGTTTGAATGTAAAAAGCACTTCATGTTTTTGTTGTATCGTTCATAGTTTGTTATTGTTTTGTATCTCATCACCTCACCGTCCCTTTTCTGAACTACATGCTATCTTTCACACTGTGTAATGTTGAGTAATGAAAAACTGTCTGAACGTCAGTTCGTTTTCGTTTCATTGTTTTGCGTTTTTCTTCCATCCAAAAATGTAAAACTCATAAACTTTCCATGTCAGAGAAGCAATAGATTTAGGCACTACCGTAGTGTGTGGTATGAGTTGAACAAAACAACATGGTTGGAAATAAAAAACTCTGCATACATCATCGTATGCGCATAATTTGTCGTAAGATGGAACATAAATACGTTATGTACTCGCAGTATGTGAAAGTTTTCAGTTTTTTGCATTTTAGAATTTTTTTTCCAACTATTTTGTAGAAATAAGTTTCAGCAAACAAAATTATGGAAATCACGAAATTGTCTACAATCATTTTGCTTAAACGATTCAATGTTTCGTAAACGATTCAAGGCCAACGGCCATCGAATCACAATAGAAGTTTGCAGTGGTGTACACGGCACCCTGCAGGTTTGTGACCGTTCTTTCGTTACTAGTAAATATTTTTCAACACAGTTTGAACAACGTTGGAACCAATCAGAACATAATAGCATAAAAGCTGATTATGGTCGTTAGATGCTTTGATCATGGCAAGGCTGCATAACGAAATTGTCCTCCCGTCGCCATGCCAATCTGCATTGCAACCACAAAAAGCGAACATTGCGCTATTGCAGTAAGCAAAAATGTTCCAAAAGTGAAAGTTGAGAGAGTCCTGGTGGCACGTTCCAGGTACGTGCATCGGTAGCAAATGATGCTGGTCGGTGGCAGCAATGCTGGAAAAGATACTCTCACATCCATGCACCCATTACTCGGTCTGATAAGCTTTCGTTTTCATTATTTGTATGTTGGATCACTATGCACGGAAGGTTGGGAAGTAGGCCTACAATGCCAAAAATTCTCGACATAGTTCGTTAGATTTGAAGCAAAACATACTTGTGCATAGAGGTTGGCTTGAAAAAATGTGTTATTGTGTTGCGGGAAACACTAAAGTTTCGATAAAAGCGCTTTAATTTAGCGAACATTTGTTGGCAAAGTTTTATATAGGGGTAGAAATCGTTTTCCAACTTGGTAGGAAAACCTTGGGAAACGTTTTCCAACTTGGTATCTTTCTGTTTGTGTTACATATTTCTTTAGATATCGATTATTATCTTTTCGTAATCTCTTAAATAATAAGTAGAAAATCAATGAAGTTCGCATTCGGTCTCAATTAATTGAATCGGGTATAAACTACATTGTGTTTTTCTACTAATACTTTAAACCGTTTGTATACGAAAAGAGATTAACAAAGCAGAGAGGTAGTCGTGTACAAAAGAACAAAATTATTTGAAATCGGTGACAGTCACACGATAAAATTTATCTTAAACTTTTGATGAATTTGAGACGATAGTGACGATTTGAGGCCCTTAGAATTTGTTGTCCTTTGTTCAGGTTCTCCACGCTTGTTGTGATATTGAAAACCTGGCTGATATTGATATTGAAACCTGGCTTTACAAGTTTTTTCACTAATAAATCTGATCCTACTTCTTTTTTGAAGACTTTTATTTTTTTCAATTTCATGTTGATCTGAACGAAAAAATATCGTTTCAGAATATACAAAGCAATTATTATCTTTTTCAGTTTTATCAGCTTGCTTGGGGCGAAAAAAAGAAAAAGCACTATACTTGAAATGTATTTCTAGTTTATACCTATATTTCCAAGATCAGCATCAACATGCATGCAAGGGTTTTGTATATTGAATCCTTCCTCTTTGAAAGGATCAGATTTCAACCCTTTCCCGGGTAACACGATTGTATGCATCAATAGGTCCTGGCCCGGAGGCATCCCCGCTTTAAAATGTGTATCCGTTTCTACTTACCCGTTGTTTCCGGATTTATTTTTGTTTCCTTTTTTTCTCGGTCGCACAATATGATTTTCCATCCATGATCGCAATTTGGAACCGAACATTTTTCGTATCCCAGCAGACTCATACACAGCAGATGTGCTAGTTGTGTTATCTAAGCTTTCGGATGTGATTGAAAGAAAAAGTCTTATAGCTGCTAAAGTTCACAATACACTTGGGGGTTGTTGCCCGTTCGGAAGTATCACTGCTGTAGCGTAACTGGAAGTGTTAAGAATTGAGTGTATCTTGAGAATACCGTTTTTAGTAAGTATTGTTAACACTATATAATATTTAATTTCGCTTGTTTTTGCTACATTTGACACTGGCAAAGTTAGTTCTTCCGTAGAAACACTATTTAACATGTGTATACATTAATTTTTTCAGTCGCATGCAATAAAAAACAATGATGTGCTAAGGTACTTTCGTACATTGCCACTTTTTTTACTAATTTCAACAAAAAATCACTAAACATGAAACTAAAACATGGTGTGAAAGCAAAGGAAACTACACTTAATTCACTGGCTTTGGCTTGTCAGACACTTTTGATCCGAACTGCTAGAAAGTATCGCGCCTCCAGGCGCCGTCTGAAAGAGAAAAAAGAAGAAAAATACATTTAATTCCTACCCATTTCACATTAATTGCATTTCATAGAACAGCCATTTTTCTTTACGTTTGCTAGATACGGTGGACGCATTGTTGTACGGGTGAACATTTCTCCGAACCCTTCACATTCCCTAGATGGTTTTGTATCGTTATTCTCGAGTTCATAGAGTTCGTTTATAAAAAGAAAAGGATTGAAGAAAAGAAAAGGATTCCAAAGCCACCAACATCAATGAGATTAATAGAAGTCTTTAAATTCCAGTTGGAGCAAAAAGGTGTGTTAAGCGTTTCTCCAGGGAGCAAATTGCTAGTAGTCTTTTCTATGCGGGCCAGATATTGCGTTATCTAGCTCTATTCTTGAAAAAGGGCAGATGAGAATTTATGTAACTTCGCGTAAGTTTAGATGAAATATGAGGTATGAAAGATGAAAGAAAGATGAGGTGGGAGTAAACAAAATGGAAGAGTTGTTGAGAGAGAATCTTTGAAGGCGTGCTGGGACCAGAAGTCAAGAAACAGTTATGAACGTGTCAACTAAAATAAGCGAGTGTCAACTAAAATAACATTTCGTTGATAAAATATGTGAAATAAGTCAAAGCGCCCAACACCAGCGTTTGTCATAGTGAGGTCGTCCAATAAGCAGATGTGCAAATTTAAAAATTGTACAGAAAAATAAAATAGACGTGCTTGAAAACAAGGCATTTTTTTCGAGTCATGGCACTTCTTGACATGGCAACATAGCATTTCTTGAGATACGAGTTGATACACGATACAAATTTGTTAATTTAAATAATCCATCATATATATTTGATGAAAGGAGAACAAACCTGGTTAGAGCTAAATTAAATTATGAAAGATAAACAAAACCGTGCTGTGTTATCTTGATTTTAGAAGTATTTGATTTTGAGCGGAAAACCACTAGGTTTTAAAGTAAACTCAAGCATGTTTTAATTTTATTACAGTTTAATTGAAATAAAGTGTTCGACGCAAACAACTAGGTATACAAATGACAGAAAAAAAAACTAAGAGATATTGCAGGTATTAGAATGTACCAGAAGTAATATACAAGAAAGAAAAAAAGAAAACATGCTTTAGGTTTGCGTTTTGTCCTACGTAGTAGCCGGTTGCGTTCTAAGCGTAGATAAAATGACATAAACTCTCATAAACCCACCAAACGCGCTGTTGGTTTTGCCGTCTGCAAAGCTTGGGGAAAAGATTTCTTACCACTTGGTATGGTATGAAAGCGGTGAAAGCAAAAGAAGAGAAAATGGAAGAATACTTGCCACTGGAGATAAAATAGGTCGTTTGGTTGTTTGTGCGAGTATGAACATGTAACTGGCCGCTGAACTTTTGGGACTGAAAGGCCTTGGGGCGATAAAGTGTTAACTGCTGACTTACGCTGGATTACATAAAAAACGAGGCGTCATAAAATTTCAGTTAACGTTAGCCAGGGTCGCCAAAGTCGCAAACACCGCTGGCGGACATTTGGTTCGTTTGTAAATGAATACTGATAGGCACCGGATGATGTTAAAGTTTTCAATTACTATCAGTTCCATCTCAGTAAATCATTTTAATGGTTATGGAGAAATTTTAATATTTGTTTTTAAAACAATTAAGAGTAATAACTCAAACACTGAACCGTGATCCCTGATTGTACCTGTGTCTGGAAAATCGCAAGCTTTTTAAACGGCGAACGCTTACTGTTTGAAACTGTCGTACGATGTAAGGCTGCGCTTAGCAGCAGCTTCATCATAATTTTCCATTTCATTAGAGAGCAATCTCGGTACCGAAAACGAATCTTCATCCATTGAAAGCAACTTCCTGCACCCAAACGAGCGGGAGCCTGCCTGGCGGCTGGTAAATCCGATATAAAATCTGCGTCCAATGCAGGCCTCGGTGTAGAAACGGTTAGTGGAAGGTAAAATTGAATTGCTACCCAACGAGTTATCGCGTACGGGAAGCGCAAGAGGCATGGTGGCCGGGCACAGAAATCGATTTTCCGTTCACCCATCATCCGGTAAGATTCGGTTACGTAGATAAGAGTTATGATGAACGTTCATTTTGGAGCAATTTGAGATCCCTTTTAGATTTTAATTCTCTTTAAGGAATGCGTTGAAGGCAGGAGAGGAATATTTCAATTAAACATAGGGTGATTGAAAATATACAGCTTGGTATTGTCTTTCAGATAAAAAAATGTTTCATACGACTAATTATTTAGTATATTTAGTAGGAACTAAATGCGCAATTCGCTTAGCATAATAGCTAAAGCAAACGGGTAAAGGCATGGGTAGTTCAGTATAATGTTCATATCACTTTTATAATATGTCAGTATAATGTAAAAATAGATATGATGATAAGTTTCGTTATTAAACTCATGAAATCAGTAGAGAACAAAGCATAACCTATCAATATGCGTCGAATATTGCATACTATGGAAACGGGATAGTGTAAATTTACGCCTTTTTCATGTATGGGAGTTTGTAGGAAAGCAGAAAAGTAATTAAAATGTTAAAGACCCTCTTCGTTCCGGGCATCCATGTTCGAGATGTCAATATTGGTAGGCTTTTATCAATGACGGTTCATGTTATTGCAACATGTTGATGCAGAAACAGATACGCAGTGCAATCAATTTTAGCTCAATGCAACAGCGCCAGCTTCAGCGTTCATATGACGCCGTGTTCTAGGGGGAAAATACTACGACATGATTTAGAGCATTAAATTACATCGATCAATTAGATCTGCTATTTGTAAATAAAATGTTACTATCATATTTTTAGTAAAACATTCTCAAAATGGAAGATTGAAAAAATTCTTTAACATAAAGTAATATGTTGAAGTTATTTATGCTTCTTCAATGAAAATAAAGTTGATATGTAGGCTCTAACACTCTTCACACCATGTTTGAGTCTCATCACGGAATGGTGGTGACCTTTGGATATCCTAATATCGTTAGCTGACGACAGCTGAACGTAAGTGGATTTCTTTCTTTGAATTTGAAGAATTTAAGAAAACCACTCAACATCGTGTGAAATCGTGCCGCTGTAGACAACTTCCCTGTAAATGCAAGAAATCGTCAAGAGGCAGCAGTTGTGGAGAATATACATTTGTATGTACGAGAGTGGTGAGTATGGTATGGCAGTGACACGTTGGGTGTCATTTTGAATGGTTAATGAGGTGATTAAAAGCTTTGATATTTCAGTAGCTTTGAATATTCTTGGTTGCGTAGGCTGTTGTAGTTGAAATTTGCTTAGAAAAAATGAATAATTAAAGAGCTATTGAGAGAATAGGAGTGTTATACTTCCATTTATTAATTAATGAAAACTTGATATACGCAAAATAATATCAATTGAGAATCATTGATTGAACTATATAAAAATTTGCTCTGTGTGAAATAAAACTGCATTACTTATATAATAAATTTGATGATACACGAATTGATACTATTATTTATATTGTTTTATTTGCTAGCAATAGTTTTTTATAAATTCCCTATCGAATAGTCATACCGTGCTTATATGACTATTCGGGATATTAAAAAGAATATCATATTTTATGCCGGATAATAATTTTAATATCCTGCGTTCAGCGTGTAATTTCTCGCATGTTTTCTGTTTTGATAGTGCATTGAGCTTAAATTTCAAATTTTCATCTTTACTGTACACTCCAGTGGTGGTCAAAGCAGGCCGATGTCTATATAGGTGTTGCGTACCTCCCGAAAAGGTGCCATTTTAGTTCATTGAATGTTGTGTGATCGTAATTACGTGCCCAAAAGAGGTTTGTAACATGGTGGAAAAGTTTTTCCCTGTTTGGGATTTGTTTTTTACCGCAAGCACGTTTCCACAGCTATTTCCGCTTCAACCGCGATAGTAAGCGTCGTAAATATTCTGGACCGGATATTACAAAACTGATCGGACTCGGGATGGTGTAGTTAAATCTCTGCTATCTACAGCGAATGTGTACGCAGTATGCGTAGGAAGGGGTGTGCAAAAGTTAGTCGTCTGGTAGGCCAAAGAATAAAATTCTTCTTATTCTGTTTAACAACACGTGTACATGATGAAGTGAAAATATCTGAATTAAATCATAAAATATGCTTCGTCATTGATTTGGAAAGGAATATGGCAACATTTGCAAATGCAAAACTTTAACAGTTGTTTTATTTGCCAAATATTTTTTGTTATACGGTTATAATAAACGTCGTCAAACCGAGTACACATAAATTAGATGTATAATAAGGTCTTTATAGCATTCTTCAATTGTTACATGATCTATTAAGTGTTCTATTCGTTTGCCATTTTATGAACACAAGTTCATTAAGCAGCGACTAGTAAATGAATATCCTCATACATGTTGCGTTGTTATCTTCACGTTTATTAAACAATAAGCAGCATACTTAAAGCTATCTAACATCGATCGATTTGAGAATCGATTCCCCTTTCCCCTTATTGCCGAAAGGAAACGGAAATTAATTTCTTTTATTGAAATTCACCCATTTCCTGATCAATTCATGCTACGCACAACAAGAGTGAAATGTTTGATTTTTTTTTGTGGAAGACATTGGGATGCTGGTAGCATCGATATTACTTACATATAGAAAATAAAAGAAAGCTCTTCGAGTTCTGGTTACACAATACCTTCATAGGCTTACCAAATACACATCATTATTGGTCTGGAAAAAAGTGTTTACCTATCGCTTATTTAGTCTTGACGAATGTTTGGCAATAAAACTATGGTTGTCACGGTGCGGTATCTCAAATCGATTGATTTTCTTTGTTGTATGACGCTCGTAAAAACCTCACGGATGGCGCAAAGTGAAGAGAATAAAAGTAGCTGTTGTTTTTTCTTATTCCTTTCATTTTTGTCTACTCAGACGGTAGGATCGGTTTTCCTATATACTTCTGTTTTCGATATTCCGTTAACCTTTTGGAGGAGGCATTTCAATGGACTGACGGAATGCTTTTGAGCCGATGCGCAAGACACGCTCCACTAGATCCGATCAATTTATTCACCTCGTGCTCGTGACCGTTAAACCCATTAACATATTTACGAATTAAAATAATGTTTGCAAATTCGTCAGTACTACCATTAGCGGATATTATACTGTTGAAGCGTTTTCGACCTAGAGTAACATTTCGAATACATTTAACAAAAAAAAACTTCCGAACTGGTTGTAAGTGGCGGCTGAATTAAATTACTTGACACAGAAATTTAATCACCCAACCGAATAGCACTTCTGATAGAAGCAATTTAAAATTAGCAAAAGTGTAAACAGGGCTGTTCTCCGTTATATAGATATTGTTGTTTAGTGAGGACATTTTATCGGAAAATATTTGAAATTTCAATGAAAGCTGTGGTGTGTAGTTTGACAATATGTTTATCGTACTAAACGATTCAGACCATGTGTGCTGTGGTTTATCAGATATGGTTATGGCGATTTTTTTATGATATTTTTTTAACATTACCATTGTCAGTGTACATTTAGACAGATTTAGAAATGTATCAAAAACCTTACAAACAGCTGTACAACCATTATAGAAGGTATGGAAAGGAAATTCACAAAAGGTCGAAGGGGTTTTGTGCCTTCTAGACTTTACTAAGGAGTGAAGTAAAACTGCTGTTAATTCGCGCCTGGAAGGACTAGTGGTGCAATGCAATAAATGGTGATGCAAGCACAATGAAAGAAATATTAGTTAAAATGTTTATGTTTAGTTAAAATGTATATGCCAGCATGTGTTACTAACCTTTTTTCAGCTATACGTGATTATCTAAATGTCAAATGATACTTATACGTCGGTAATAGCGCTATTACCGTTGTTTTGATAAGGAATTCAATGGATTGATTTAAATTTACTATAAATATTAAACATTGATTCAACTTTTTTACGTTTTCCTAGCATGGTACTGGGGTAAATAATGTTACTGATAACAACTGAATCTAGTATTGAGTTCTAGTATTGTTTGTGAATCCACATGCATTCGAGCGACGCTAGGAACTCCGTATTATTTAAAACGATCGATATCGGTGTCATCTGTCGTTGAATCACCTTTGCTACCAGAGAATATTCTAGTGCTTCTAGTAATGTGAAGAGAAATCAAAATTCAACATGGATATCTTTTAGTACTTGATATTGCTGTTAACAAAAAAAATGCTTTATTTACAAATTAAATTCAGTCCGATTGCATAATGTATTATACCGGGACCGGCTAGAACCTTTTCCAGTTTAATCCTTTTAATCAATTTGTTCTACTATTTGAAAGCTTGAGAAAAATCAACTGAAATAAGAAAAGTAACAAACATGAATAGATTTACGTTGACTTAGTTGGGATAAGCAATATTTCAAATTCTCTCTGTGCGTTTTCAGAATGATAGAGCAAAGATGTACCGTACCTCTACCTACCGTAAACATAACATCTTCATTTTGCAGAAAGGCAGTAGAAAATTAAGAATAAGTGGAACGTACTGTCAGACAATTTGTATAAAAAAGATGAGCAGATAAAAAATCGACCCTAGAGCTACATACCGTCAGTGAAACTCGACTAATCAAAAGCGGATGGACAGAAATTGCCTGTGGACTAATTCATCACAATTAAGCTACATTACAAACGGAAGCTGCTGAGACAGCAGCGCAAGATTGTCAAAATGATAGATACCAATCTTAAAAAAAAACCGTTTCTGTGAAATTGTGTTTTAAGACTACTTGGTGGTGCTAATAGAAGCATACTCATTTGCGTAAAGTATGTAAATTTAGTTTAGTTTCCATTTATCGAGCTTTGAGAAAATCGGGTGAGTTTGTTTTGTGCGAGTCTTTAATTTGTCCAGTATATTTCCATGTCAATCAGCATTGCAGAAAATTTTGTTTCACCAAATCAGTGAAGTAGCTTTTTCTTCTATGATACCTATCGCCCTATTGCTTTCTATGTTTAGATGTACTTCCATAGTAAAATAATACGAACTAGAAATAGTACAGATGAGGTTTTTACAGGTTTTTACAGATGAGGTTACTGAACTGTATAAAAATCAACGCCCATGTTTCTAGATTCCTAGAGTAAATTTAATTATTTGGTTATAATCAAAAGTACTTAAATTGTTCGTTGAGTTAGCGTTGAGTTAACAATTTCAAAAACTTATCATAAAATATTTATTAAATATTTTTCTAAAAATTTTAACATAAGTCAATCGTTGTTGAAAGCGAGCAAATACATGGTAATTTGTCTGTTGTAAAGCAGTGATTTTTTTCACCTTAAATTTGATGAGGTGAATATCAGTAAAGTGTTTGTAGCAAAATATAGTCAAGTTGGGAAGGATGCCATACTCAACTGATTACCGGCCATCCTTCTGATGTCAGAGCTCAACCAATCTTTTCTTCTGAAAGGTTCTGATGTCTAAAATTTACGCACGCTACGTGAAAGGTTTTATTATTCAATTAATTAATTTTTCTCGTTTTTCTTTTTGTCGATTGTGTGAGGTAGCTACTGTGAATCGTAACGGTGCCGCATAAAGTGGTATTTATTTTTCATGAGCTGAGCCCATGCGTTGTGCAAGACGATAACCGTGTGTTATCAGCAGAGCGCCAAGCAGGATTAGCCAAAACATGGTGATACTCCTAACGAGAAATTACAGGAGTATAGCGCAGATCAAACGGAAATATTGTAACGTTTGAACTTTTGCTTGTACTGATGTTCACGGTATAATTCTCAATGGATTGGTTAATGGTGGTTTATTTATTTTCGTACAATCTATTTTCGGACCAAACAATCCTTCATTTCGATCCTTTTTGTCGATGTCAGAGTCCACGAGTATTTTATCTCTTTTTTTACCTTTATCAGAAGAGCGATGGGTCAAAGCAACGCCTGAAAATTAGGTTTGGTTGGAAAAATTGGTGGTAATGTGAAAAGCCAATCACGTTAAGCTATGGTTCTAAATTTAGCTGCTTTATTAGCGCGTCTAGGTCACTAAAATTTGGTGTTTCTATTGTTGAGTCTTATGTATTCCAATTTACAGTATATCTGTATAAAGTACAATTATAAGGGTATATAATTGTAATGGATTTAGTATTAATAAAATGACTACATTCTACACTGACTTGTTCAAACTTGCTTAGTTGTGTTTGTACTTAAAAAGTTAGAAGAAAAACTACTACAATAAAACAAGCACTATAAACTTTTTTTGGAAACAAGTTTTACGCCTACTAGGTTTGTTTAGCTATAGCACTTGCACGAATTAGTCTGTTTGTGAAAGAATGGGTGCTTTTTGGGTTCACATTTTGTTTTTTTTTGCGTGTTTCAACAGTGAGTGAAAAGGGTAAATTATGTTTGAATATTTAATGCAACACAAACAAGCTCTCGGCCGTTGAGAGTCACTGAAGCTGCAAAAGGTAACATGTCAGCATGGCGTTCGCGTTACCTGCGTACGTGGACGATGAAGTGAAGCATTGCAAACAAAATGAGCACGGTAGTGTTTATTTTTTCATAAAGGTAGATATTATGATTAGTGTTAGTGTCTCTGTCAAACTAAGCTAACCCCTTTGAACAATGTTTGTTTGTGGAAGAGATGTTTTATTTATTGTATTTAAATTTTTTAAAAACGTACACAAATTTGTATTTTCTGGGAACATTTATATGCAAAAAATCTTTTGCAAGTTATACTTTTGAGATCACAGTATAATATTGAGATTACAGTTACAAAACTGATCTCAAAGGTTTAGGTAATGATAGATTGATAGCAAAGTATGTGCCATAAAACTACGCCCTTTTCCATTTAGTTTTGCGACATAATGTTTTCTGTAATCAATCATCATGTGTCACTGTGTATCACCAACATCGACTAATATATCCACATTCCCATCCTATGTTTCAGCATTTCATTCGGTTGATTGCGTTGGAATTTGTCCTGGAACTAACTTTTATTGGAATGTCTTAGACGCGGGCAGAGAGTTGTGGTAAGCCCGCAGGGTACGAAATTTATTATTATGAGAACGTTATTTTTCCATCGGATTTAGAGATACGTTAACGGTTGAAAATACAGTCGGTAGATGGCAGGGAGAGGAATATATTTCTGTATAACAATTTCGCTACGTTTGTTGGTAGTACGTGATAAAATTTGCCAGAACTCAAACACGTCTGTGCGGAAGGGTAATACACGGTGCCGTTAGTTTGTTCCAGATTTACGGCTAAACGAATGCAGATAATTGATATAATGCTTCGTAGCCAGCTTCTTCGAAATGGCATGATAAAATAATGTGCGATTTGATAGCGTGCCACACATCTTGAATAGAGCAGTAAATTGGAAGGGATTTACCCTCAGACGCTGATTCATTCAGGGCAATACGAGCAAATCACCAATTCAGATGCGTTCAGGTGAGAAAGTACGTGTTTTGGATGTTATTTAATTAGGTGAAGAAACGAAGCTTTGTATTGACTATCCGTTTTGTATGAATTTTTACTACGTGATGTGGGTTGACTCCATTATTACATTTCTTGAAACATCTTTCGCAACATGTACAAAAGATGAAGTGTATGATAGTCACAGAATCGCAAACGAAGCGCATAGTGTTGAAATTTGATATGTACGTAAAAATTATAGCATAATTATTGCCCATGGCTGGTCTAACCGTATGGTTCTGAATAGTATGGTCTTATTTTATTCCTATTATTCGTATTATTTGATACTGTTTTTTGAAATTCCGATCATTGAAATGCTATTTATTGGAAGAAATCTTGATTTGTCTGGGATTTTTTTCTGAAAAATACAAAAACTGATACATCATGCTTTTCAGTTCAACATGCGATAAGTAAAGTTCATACGTATGTGCAGTGATAAATCGAGCTCCCTGAGGCTGAAGTTTAGACCACTACGAACCTTACAAAACATTCGGAGAAGCTTACGCAACACACAACCAGGATTGGATGATTTATGAGAAAGCAAAGTATGCGCCTTTGTTCTGTTGTTGAAATATGTGGATAAAAAATGTGTGTTGCATTATGTAGCTGAAATTTTGACGCGTTCATCGCCTTAGGAGGTTAAAAAGCCTGTGTTTGGAGCATTCCACGGCTCTACTACGTCGAGTGAAAAATGTACACCGGCTTGGATACGTGCAGAATGGAGCTGAAAACCTCCATTAATCTTGCCCTCTTGGTGGTGGATTTTAAAGGGGTACATCAACAGGGCGTCAATTTGCAGAAAGAAGAGTTTGAAATAAATAACAATTACTCCAAACACAAGCACACTTTAAGGCTGTGCAGTTTAAGTCACACTTGTGTAGTATTCAAGTAGAGCAGAATGGTTTTGAAGAATTCATTCAAGAGTCTCAAGTGTGTTGGTTTTCTAGCGAGAAGGGATTCATTTAGCACCGCTAAAGACATACTTGTACCCATGGTGTCTTCCAAATCAATTTGTCCCTTCAGGAGTTCTTGTGCAATGCTCATCGTCGCGTCCATTTTGCTGCACATGGCGGGATTACCATTGTTTGCACGTGTGAGTTTTGGTGGGCTGTTACTGCATGAAGCGTTGCACTCAAACAACTTGACTATCGTACGACAACATAGCTACACACTTCATGACTGATGGATGCCCGACGCTTAAGCTCTTGGTCGAGCATTGTAGCATGTCTTAACTGATCCTAGGAGAATGAAACAATTCAAACCGGATTACCAAAAGATAGCCTTTCAAACATTCACTTATTCATTATCATTTCAAAGTGCTTGGGTCTTTGCATAACCATGTGTATACCAGCATTTCGTTTTGGTCGTTCTTCTCCTGGTACCATGCATCCTACCGGTGTTCGTTGGTTACCATCTTGAAAACATAGAATCCACTCCATCTTCATCCCCAGGCGACAGTGGTGAATCCAGCACATGTGAATCCTTTTTACGGCTACCCACACTCACAATGAGTGTCTTTTTCTGTACGCCACTACACACTGCCAGCGTCAACATGGTCACACCTAAGGTTACATGCGATGGGTAGATTTTTGATTCTCCCGTCTGTGTTCCTTGATGCGATGCCTTGTTGGTAAGCACGCCTCAGAGCACATCGAGAAAAATAATATCGTATTGTTGGCGTTCAGTACGCCTGTGACAGACACACCCAGCACAAATCCAATCTCTCGTCGATGGAGTGTTGGATTACCGAAAGGAATTTGAGTGGCGCTGGATAGTAGCAAAGCCCTGGGAGCTTTAAGCGTATTGACGCCTCCAGCGAAATTGGATCCTACTTTTGGGAGCGCTCCTATTTTATTCTGCTTAACCGTACCTTGTGATGCGTGTCTCTTGTGCTGATTTGATGATTGGTTGACGGAATGCAAACTAATGTTGATTATGTTGACGACCGTTCTCAACGTCACTGTACTGAGTTCATCATAGCAAATGTCGTCAATCAGGTCTGGACAGTAAAGAGATGCCATGTTTGCAAGAGGCGTAACATGTTTGTGTAAAATAAGATATATATACTACTGAAAGAGTGAATACGAAAATACACAGCTGAAGAGGTGTTAATATTTTCAAACTAACTATTGTATCCATCCTTACGGACCTGGCTATTACCTGGCTGTCAGATTTCATCTAATCTTTATGAAAATAAGTATTATTGTTCAATATGAATTGAATATCTTGTATTTTTTTAACAAATTAAGGAACACAAACGCAGGACTTTAAGGAACACAAACACACAAGAAACTCATTCAAAACGGATTTGTTTATTATTGTCACGCGAAGTTAGTTTCTGTTTTTTTAATAAGATTATCACAGATTTTGTGTATAGAAATAAAATCATTCCAAACTTAAAACTATACCTTTTCTCAGGAGTTTGGTACATTGACCAGATCTGACTAATTTGGCATTATATGGTAAAAGTTTATCCTGCATCCGAAAGTCTGTCCATGACGGCTGTCACATGAAATAAGGAAAATGTCTTTCCATGGGCTTAGGGCGTGGAGAGTTTCGTGTACCCTCCCTGACCCCGAGGGATCAATTAGTCCGATTTAAAATTGTTCTCGAAAACGTCTTGTATTCTTTAGCCATCAGTCTCAACATGCTACAGGTCCCTTTCCTCTGAAGACTAAAGAGAAACATTGCTCTTTTCGCAACGCTACAATCAGCACACGAAAGGCAGCGGGTGCAAATTCTCACAACTACGTGTTCATGAATCTTGCAGACGCCGGTGAGAGTAGCTTCGCAAACCACGATAATTTCGTGTTAAACATGAAACCAACGCCGGACCTATTCGCGAAAATGGGGTGTAAAAGTACATATCAGAATACGAAAGCAAAAGCGACTGGGAAAGAAAGTTGTGAATAACTTTCCCGTGGTGGAAAGATGTTTCGTTTCGCGAAAAAAAAAACACTCACACACCAAACCAAGCGATGCAGAATGTGAACCATCGCAGAGCGCAATATCAAATCCCATAGAGGTTGTTTATGGGTTTATTTAGTTTTTACGAACCTACGAATGTTTGATGATTTTATCCAGTCTGCTATCTACCTGACTCATCGCCTTTGCAACGGACCTTGCCAAAAGTATAGCATGACCGGTAGTAGACTATTTATCATTCGGAACCAGACTCTAGTTGGTAGTACAATCGGAGGGTTTGATTTAGGATATGAAATAACCATTCGCACGTTTGGAAAGGAATTCGTAACACTAGTTACATTTTTTAGGTTCTAGTTTGATTTTGCTATTTCTAATAATATTCCCATTGAACATGTATTTTCATTCAAGAAAAATTATCATGCCAACAAAAAACAACGTTTATAAAAAAAAACATTTTGGATTCAGGCATAGAAAAGTGGTTCAAACTTATCCAAACCTATTAAAATTCGCAGGCACCACTTACTGCGATTCGCTAGCAGGATTGCGTAAGTTTGACGCGAGCATATAATAATAAGCTTTACTTCATCACTCTTGTAATCCACATCCAGCGTATCTTGAAAGAAAGTATTGAACGAACTAAAGATTTGTTATACAACATAAAAGTGCTTTCAACCGCAGGTTAGTAGGGAAGCGAAAAAGCAAGGAAAGAAAACAAAGTAATCATTTCCGTACAGCTCTCGGTGGAAAGGAACTAATTAGCGAGAGGGCATGGCAAGCAGACGATGTGTTGTAATCCTAGTTCCACTTTATTCTGTACTGAGCAAATTAGCGATAATGATAACGGATGTTCATTAGGACAGTAGAAGGACTTTGGTTTATCCCGGGAAAGATGTTTTTTTTCCGGGTGTGTTTGAAGATACGCAAAGACGACAAATAATTTGTTCGATAGTACTGTTCAACTCCAAAAGCATCCCTCTGCGGAATTGAATAATATTGGCTGCGAAGCGAAATTGCACCCCAGAGGATTGCATGTATTATGAGATTCACAATCTCAATCGTAGCACAAGTGTGCTTCTATCGAATGGTACATTCGACTCACTTGTAAGCAAGTGCGAATGTAATATCCTTCTCCTTGAGGCTGACGCTGAGCAGACGTAGTGAATGTTTGAGATTATGTGCATAATCAGATAAGTATGGATAAATTGAAAAGCATGGGCAAATAACTGAAATGCAAATATGAAAAAGTCATGGTTGCATAATACTCTCATAGAATAATTCTTTGCATACAATTTGCTCTTTCTTATCTAATACAAAATAAGATTGATTGATACGTTAATGTGTTACTAATTGAAGAGAAATGTTTTATGTTGATGAAGACGTTGTAGGCACTCAAATTTTATTTATGAAATGGTTCTTCAAAAAAATCAAACGGAACCTAGATTTGCTTATACCCTAAGATCAAGCAATGGTTGTGTTAGAAATTAAATAATATGCCATAATTATCATAAAATATTTCACTCAAACATTACGAATCAAAACGCCGTAACAAGTTTGTATCTCCTGATCGAAAAGGGTAAGCAACGTGTTTGAAAATAGCAAAGTTACACAAACGCAAATTTTGTTCCTAACTTCGGCCACGGTTGAGCAACTGCAACCCGTCCGAACGGAGACCTACACAGCATTGGGGAGAAATAAACAGACCTAAGCAAACGAATTAGTGTGCAGAACGATAACCCATCTGGCGGATGTGGCAAATGAGAAAGTTATCTGATGGAGAACTGATAACGACCGCGTGGGGAAAGGGAAGGGCTAAGGTTACCGGAACCTGCATCCACACACGTATTCAGAGGCAATGTTTCTTACGACATTCCGTGGTGTAGAAGAAAGTGGTACTCTACTTGGAAAACTTTCCAATCGTTATTTTCAGTCCCCGTTATACCATGGTTATTTTCAGTATAGATCGATACAGTGGAAAACTCATATGGTCACATTTCAACAACGGTAATTTAAATCCACCAGTTCGTGAAGGTACAATGCGTCTAAATTTAATGAATCGATCTTACCTTTGCCGATGAAAAATCCTGCTCGTGTCGACGGTTTTCGTTGGAATTAGGTTTGCAGACCCGCTCGTCTCACGGTTTATTCTTTGCTTCGCAACAACACAACTGACTCACTCACTCACAGTGCAGCAGGACTTTATGTATCGGTATTATACGCATCGACACAGGACACAAAACATAACCTCACATCCGGTCTCGTTAGAACTTCATGCCCGGGAAAATTAATAACAACATAAGAGTGGCTGGCTTGAGGCTTTCCGTTAGAGTGATTGAGAGAACAAAGAGCGAGACAGTGGACTATCCCGTAATGATGGAAAACAGACCGTAATGTCGGGGTTTAGTTGTGTTTCGGAATGTGTTCCAGCAGAACGGGGCATGTGTAGCGGTGAAAGTTTCAGTTTATCTCTCAGTTTGACAAGAATTCTTGCCACTATCACATAAATTACAAAATACTGGTGATGTGGGATCTTTCGATTGGCTTTTTCACTCACTGCTAGTTGATGAGGGTTGTTAGAAAACACTGCAAAATTACACAGATCGTTGGAAAACACCCGGTATGTCGTCCACTTTTCATCAGAGATCAAACACAAACTGAGCAAAGCATCTCTGTTTGCTATGAGTGTTTGTGAACAGAGGGTGCGACGTGGAAATTGACGGGCATCCACGATAGAGATGAACAGAAGCAAAAAGCCTGAGTAAGAAAGGGAGAGCTTGTTGGAAAACAGAGCCAGCGAGAGAGCGTGAGAGTGGAAAATTGCAGAGAGCGGTCGTTCCAGTAGCACACGGCAGGAAACTTTTTCCATCGCATCATGAAAGGAGCTGTGAAGCCGTGCCTCGGGAAGGCACACAGGATGCTCTCGCATCTCAAATCTCGCGAAATCGACACAACGCTGTGCTCCACGGAGCCGTGATAACGAACGTGCGCCTGCCCCGTAAGTTATGCAAGAGAATGTAATCGTGAGTGGGCTGACAGCCGCGGAGAAGGGGACAGCTCCGTTGCGATGGTTACCATATTTGAGAGAAAATGAGCCAAATAGTACCAAATAGGCCAGAGCGACTAAAGGTTTGTATCTTTCGTCGGTGGAAAGTATTAAATACGTTCGATGATATGCAATTATTGTAATGAACATAAAGTAAGATGAATGCAAATTATCACTCACCCTCATTGCTGCTTTGGATCTACATCTGGCATTTGACTAACCCATGCTGTGTATATTGCTCATCTGTAACGAAAACAAGAGAAGTATTTGAGACTACTGTGATGTCCTACATTTCGAAAAAATCGTGCTAGAGTCATGAACAAGAAAAATAATGTAAATTAGCTAAAATTAGGAATAAACTTAAATATATTTTCCCGGTGAGTACGAGAAGAGCTTTCCCATGCGGAAACACCGGAAGACACGCGCCAAACCATGCATGTGGTAAGGATGCGAGCGAGTGGACGCTTCGCTTGGGTTTCGTTCCGACGCCTGCGTGTTGCATAAGAATCGTGTTGTTAAGGCGTCGTGAAGGCGATGCGACATACCGCACACGTTGGCATTCCGCTGTCGTTGGTGAACGTTTTGTACAGTCGGTTAGCTGCCAGAAGTTGAGGAAAGAAGGAAATTGAACGAACTAGGCACCGCATGGATCAGTAGTCCAAAAAAAACCCCAACAAAATTTCCTCGCGCCCTGCTGTGTAAGCATCACAACGTCCAGGATGCGAACAAAAAAGAAAACCCCTCGTAGCGCACCGAAAATAGTTGCTGCTCGCATAAACTATCATTCAATTGAAAATATTCAAGCCAACAAGCTTTTTTGTACACTTTTGTTCTCGTAAAGGAGGTATGCGGAAAGGAGGTATGCGGTGCAAGGAATTATTGCATGCCGTTAGTGCATGTGCTTGTGTTTACTTTTCAGTCGTATTATTTACGTGAACCTGTCTCAAGAGTACAATTTTACGACGCTGTAAAACGATGAATGCTGATTCCCTTAACGTTAAGCCTTCCCGGGTGGAATCAGCTGAGTAGCGATAAAAAATCGTTCCCATTGGGCTGTGGGGATTTCGATGGTACGGCGAATGTGGGTATTGATATTTATTACCGGCGACGCGTTATGAAAATGTTGGATATGGTCGCGAACTGATTAGCTCATTGCATCAGCTGTGCGTTCTACAAGGGATACGACATTATTGAAAGAGATTTATTAGCTATTTTGCCAATAAGCCTTTATCTATACTTTGTCACACGATACAACGTTCGGCTTCAAACTTATTGTGATGTAAGATTTTTTAAAGGAGAGTTGTACACGTGATTAGCAAAAGAATTGATACGTTAAAAAAAGAAAAAAAGGATTGATTAAAACTAAATAACGGCATACAAGTAAGCATGAAAGTCTGCTTTGGAAAGACGACAATTGATTTGATTTTGATATTAGCATTTTAATTGAGCTGTGTTTTCAACACACGATCATGTAGTAAAATGCGAAGGGAGAATTTTCCTTTCTTCAAAAACGATTATCGATAGAAAATGGGCGCGAAATATATTCGATGTTTATTTAAGTAGTATTCAAATAAGCTGCGGCCAAGATTGTAGCAGCGAAATAGTATTAGGATACGTATATAATTTGCATCAATATTGGTAGACATTCAACATTTTCGTTGAATTTAATAACTTTGGTAGGTAAAAATGGTTACGATTGTATGGTTATTGTTCTTGATTGTTTTGTTTAAACCATAAATTTTTTTCATTGTTTGAAAAGTTACTTACATGACTATTTAGTTAGATTCATCAAAAAATATATCTAACCATTTAAAATATGGTGATTTTTTACACGTACACGTTCATGTAAAACAAATATAGAAGTCATGTGATATATTGGGAAACATTAAATAATATGTTTGATGAACGGCCGCTAGCAAGTATACAGCGCCTATGCAAAACTATTATAAATCTTAATTTAAGAGTTATGAAAAAATCTTTATCTTTTATGAAATGCCAGCCACATCTTTGTGCATGTAGAATAGTGCCTGTGAAAAAATTTCATCACATCAATTATAAAGCATAATGTTACCAAGCCAGGCTTATTAAATTTACGTCATAATATTTCACGTATTTTTTGCTGCATCCAAGCTCGTAAAGATTATTTAACGATCAGCGAGCAGCACGAGCCTAACCTGCTTTTAGACGTCTTTCATTCTTGGCCAACCACCGGTTCGGCACAATGTGTTCGTGTGCCTACCGAGGTAGTTGTTGTAATGCAATTATACAGCTTTATTTATCGATGTTATGATTTTTCGTCTTCTACAGCATTAGATTGCGGTTTGGTCACTGGCCAGCAGCACCCGCTAGCGTTGACGGCGAGTGTCGTCGGTAATTAATTTTGCAATAAATCATCGTACAAAGCGGGTTTTAATAAAACATGATAACATTTTCGCAGCTGGATGGATCGGATGTAGGGCAAGTGGCAATCCATGCCGTTTAAACGCCTACTTTCTTCCTATTGTTCCGGTGGGCTAGTTGAGACTAGTTGGTTTTTGGTACGATTAGGTGGGAGAGATGAGCTCCTGTTCGGTACGCCGTTGTTGTGTGGTGGTTGGTTTAATTTAATTTCTTATGCACTAGGGTGCCAGCACGGACCGTTTTCTTTTCCATTGTCGGTATTCGGTTTACGTTCTGGGTGACCCCTCAGTGGTAACGCAGTTCGAAGCAAAAAGCCACCCGATAATCCCTAGAAATGTCGCAACGGTGGCGCAGTTCGTTTGTTCGGCGGCTCTCCCCTACACAATCATTTGACGACGTGTCGCGTGTGTCATAACATTTTCATTTTCATAAGGTGTCAAACGAGTGCTGAATCTATGCTGGTACGTTTTTATTTTCAACTTCCCTCCATCATAACTAAACCTGTCAGTCGGTACGGCGTCCGAAAAACTTTTTTGGTAAGGGAGAAGTCCTTGGGGAGGGTTATAGCTGTTTTTTCGTCTAGCTATTCGATTTTTATCGTGGTTTCTTTTCTTTTTTGTAGAGAAATAAAACCATGCAAACCTTTAATAGCACATAGCGATAGTAATGTAGGTTTAAAGAATTATTCTATCTATTAATAAGGGTTTTGAATTCTATTTTAAAGCAGTGTAGTGGTGTGTTTAGTTTTCACATAGTTTAACATTTAAATAATGGTCAAAACCTTTAAAGAATTTGATGCAAAACAAAGCAAAACCAGGTGAAAAAAATTGTTTTTATTTCTTTAAACGAAGCGATGCATTGCAATAGGCCTTCAAGGGTTAAAAAGAGCCGGGATGTGTAATTGAACATTATTTTCGCAGAGGGGTGATAACACAAGGGAAATAGTATAAGTAGACACTCAGAGCAAACCTCCAAACCTAAGCGTGTCGAAAAGAGCAATTGCATAACATAAAAATATCCCTTTCGATTTAAATGCTTATTATTATCGAGGACAAAAACACACGAAAAAGACGTTCTTTCAAGTAGCAGGGATGGGCACATGTGCAGATGCGGCGTATCGAGCCGTGAGTACTTGCAAAGGGGAGTGCTACGGTTTTCGTTTCGAAGGGAACAGCATGATGTGACCGAACATCCTACTGCAGCACCGTCCACCACAATTAACCACGGTGGAAAAAAAACTCACCCTAAGTGTAAAGATATTGGCACGCAAGTTGCTAAAAGTGCAAGTTGCTATACCAGCACAAACCCACCAGGACGCCTATCGAAGAAGCCACACTCTTCAATGGTGCAATTTCGTATTTATGGCTGTATGAATAAAAGATAAAAGGCCTTTGCTTTCGGAGGCATCATGTTGCGAGTGGTTCCGTTTAGTGCAGTCCAGCCCAGTTTGTAGAATATAGGCTACGCGAATAAGTGTCGCTCAGCAGCCATGCATGAAGGCGTTCTGAATGACGTTAATTTATGGATTTTAATATGCTCTCCGCGGTGGCGGTTGGCCGAAGCGAAAGGTAAGCCCCATATCAAGGTGGTGCTGACGAACCGATGGACGCTTGAGTGGATGGATGGATGAATGGTTGAATACTTGTCTACGCTAGAGCAGACTGCCATCAAGGTGTGCATGAAGAAGTTCCCCAACGAGCAACACCCGCAAGAGAAACATGCCAAACAGTGTGTTCAAGTGTTTACACGGATGGCATCTCATCAGCAGGGAAAAAACGGAGTAGAAAATCGGGTCAATCGGGATGAAGCCAATCTCAAAAATCACGTCACTCTCGCGATATCTTTCGTAAAAGGAAGAAATGTTTATCATACAGATGATTAATACGCGATTATCAAAGTATTGTAGTATCAAAGAAATACACCTTGCAGATTGTAAATCAATTATTTCTTGAATAATGTTAAATATACATTTAACATGATCTTCAATATGGAAAAGAAGCAGCACCAATAACATTGTGACTGACAGCTTGATGTCAAACTAATAAATGCTTCGTAGTTTCGCAAGGGAATAGCATATTTTTTCTTCACGATTTCATTGACTTTGCCCAAGCGCATGAATGTCCGTCGACACTACCGAGTTCCGAGATTTATTAATGGGCTACAGGGTTGGCCTTTCGTCGGTAAACCAACTCACTGCTGGGTGACTTATCGCCTCCCTTATCCGTGGTCAGCAGAGAGAAGTGGAGCGACATCATACGACGGGGCAGAAGGTGTTGAAATTAGGGCCGACTCTTCTGTGGGTAGAATTGGGGGATTCATTAAGAACCGAACCAAACACCTAACACGTGGGTGCGGCCCACGGTCTGTCAGTTTAATCCAATTTGTTGGGCCGAATAAATGAACTGCACTTACGAAGGGAAATGGTTCGTAGCTACACGCTTGGGTTTGTATTTTGGGAATATGGTGAGGTTTTGTCGCTTTTTTGGTCTTAGCTAGAGTTGTAAAAAGTGAAATTTTCTGTTGGTTTTGCGGTGCCGTGTTTGAATGGGAGTAATGATAATTCTGTATAAATATTCTCGAAAAAGATTATGGAAGAGGTGCGAATAAGAAAAACATCAAGTAATGCTCATAATTGATGTTAACAGCGTTTATTAAAATTTGTAGAATTTTATACAATTTATAGGTATAAGGATTTTTTTATATTTTAATAAAAAAGTAGTTTTTCCACACAAATAAAAACAAGAAATTGTTTGTGATTTACTAATAAAAAATGTTTTAAGCTAGCTCCTTCCAGACTAACCTTCATCTAATTTACTATTTAGTTTAGTTTCGCTAATCAAGTTTACCACGTTTACCAAGTTTAGCTAATATTATTTAGCCATACGAAAGTATTCCTATCTGCTTAGGTCCTGGTCCTGCTTAGGTCTGAAATACGTCCAATTGCTTTTCTTGAACGACACTTTCAAAAGAATTGCCTCATTTGCTTCCTCAATGAACTATTGAATATCCATTATTCATCATTATTTTGTCGTATTTTTAATTGCTAGTAAATCGATCGATAAAAAATGGACGCTTAAAATGCTCTAAATTCGTGTTTCCACGTCGATGGTTTTCGAAAATTGTAACGCAATCATTACACTGTCCGATGTGGGTGCCGAAACCTACCACACCAAAGTATGATAAATGGCAGTAACAATTCGAAGGAATTCAATTGGCCATTAAGAGGCCAGAAGAAATTTGCTACAAAATCCTTGGGTATAAATTTAAATTTATTTTTTACATTCCCTATGTTTGAGCAAACAAACCGGGTCCTTAGAAGACGTTCGAATGGAGGGATGCGGGAAGACGTAGATATGTAACAAAAGGGAGAAAACAGCTACCTTCACTGGGAACGTTGTAGCTGATAATACCCACTCACTGCACGGCCCGTTTTATCACCCAGAAAAGTGGGCAATCCAATTTAAATAGCGAGTCCCGTTTTCTGGGTAGCCAAATTCAACCAAACGGATGCTCAAAATAGGGCTCCGTTTCATTGCGACCCGGTGGAGGAATAGAAAACTAGGCATAACTTAATCAGAACCAGTGTGCAGAGTGGCATGAAAACTTATCGAAACAATGAAATTTCACTTCAAAATGATGACAAAACGTGAAATACTGGCTGAAACTGGATATGTATAGAGCTCGTTTGAAATGTGCAGTACAATAAATACACAAGGAGAACCGAAATACGGCAACGGGTTCTGGCAGATGTTTTTCCCAAGAGATTTTCCATGGTAGCATGACTGGAATACAAATTCAGGAATCACCTCTAATATAAAGTGAAAAACTGGCAACAGTACATGATGCTGATGGGTTAATGTCACAGCGAACAGAACTGCTGTTGAGAAAAAAAAACAGAGAAAGACAGAACAAAATTCTAGGTGGCAAGATTTTTACACATCAAGATAAAATTTCTGATAATAAGAATCAAATATTTGAAATACAATCGCACTTTCATCCGGGTGTTAGAGTGTACAATTGAATGATTATAGTTGATATTTATGTAACAGTAACATTTAAAAAAAAAAGTGTCCAAATGTCCAAACTTTAGAATATAATATAAATATTCAAGACTTTTTGGGAAAATGCTGTCTAATCTTCACTTTTCCCACGGGATGACTGACCTGGCCATGCCTACCGTATAACCGGCTAGCTAGACGATGGCATACTATCGTATTTTTATGATTCACTTCCCGCTAAGTGTAAAAGCCGAAGATGAGATTTCTGTTCCAGTCCTGTCGAGTGAAAATCGTGTTAAATTAGCACAGGTTACATTACACATAGCACCTATCAAAATAGTAGCGATGCCTTTGGTTTCGAATCTCGCATTCTGAATAGGTCTTGCAGCTTGTAGCAGGATAAATAATTTGTATAAATAATAAATGCATCCTTTAATTGTTTGTATAACTCGTTCGTATACCATATATCATTCGTACACTATCAGTATTTCTATAAATTAAGCAGATTCCACTTTTTTAATTCCACTTCTAATATTATTCACAAACTAAAAGTATTAAGCATTTTAACACGATCTGCTAAAACGGACTTGCGATAATTCAATTGTTCTTATCAAATTGAGCTCCCTTATTGCTATCATTCAGTTGGAAAAAGGCAACACCAAACGATCCACTACCGTCGGCAGGCAGGTGGGTTGAAGGAAAATTAATAAAATGTTCACGCTCTCTTTGATGTTGACCACTCACTCCAAGCCCTCGTGAATTTTCTGCAACTCGCTGCAAGTGCAGTTTACAGCGGAAATGTTATTGATGCTTCCTGTTTTTCGAGGCAACTTCAAAACTCATCTCACTGCGAGCGGCAGCGGCCGCTTCAACCGGATGTAGCCACACATCAGGAGCACAGCATAGTTCAAAGGGCTTAGAATAACGCTTGTATGATGCAGCCTGTGAGAAAGCTTGTTTGAGGAATCGCTTCGAGCTTTGCCTTATTTGATTGGTATAAAATGGCAAAAATCCGGGTTGCAATCAGACAAAAGTGGTAGCATTTACTGTTCACCGTGTATGTGGATATGGCAGTGCCCAGCCAGAGTAGCCCTCTTTCGTCATTGACTAGCCTTAGGCAAATGAAACGCTTCCGGAATGCTGCGGGTTTGCATACACAAAACCACTGGCAAGTGCGCAAAAGAGCGAATATTCGAGGCATTCTTTCCATCCCAGCAATGTACTCCACAGCTCCATGCATTAGCATACGTAGGAGAGGCGAGTAGGAGGTGGGCTAGGTAGCAGTGGGTAGTGGTTGATGCGTTCGGCTATATTTTTTTTGTTGCGCAATTCCCATCGGTGGGGAAAATTGTTTGAAGGGTTGAAATTATGCTAATGAGAAATACGACCAAGCTGGTCCATCAACCGTTTCGCAAAAGGGATTAGAATGACGAACTTGATGAGGAAAAAAGTTATGCTGGTTATGCAGATGAGCTTTCCAGCGGTTCTCGTGAAAGGAAACGAATGCAAAATGGGAGTACATTGAATGGCGTAATTTTACACCTAACACATCAACGTTCAATCTGTGTAATACAAAAGACCTTTTAACAAAAGTGATTGTGTATAGGTATGAGTGTGTAATTTAGTAAATAAGGTGTATGTGTTCACTACCTGTTATACAATGATATGTTAGGAAAAAGGTTTCATTCGTAGTATTATCATTATGATAGTAATCATTACCATTTGACATAACATAAACATAAAGGTTATAATTGTTTTGTTTCATGCATTTACCTAACAACGGGTTGAGAATTTCAGCATAATCCTATCGAATGTTCTGTGATGAGACTGCAACGTTGCAACTGCTGTGCAATTAATCCATCGAAAGTATCATGTACGTTTCAGCTGCACTCAGCGAATTTATGCACTGCACGTACCGAAATAATTGATTTTCACTAGTTATATGCTTCTATTAGTTGTAACGTACGTATTCACTTCCACTTCGTCGCGTACATACCGATCCGCAAGGAAGCGAAAAAATCAATCACGAACACCGACAGTAAATTCATTTTCTCTCGATAAATCCAAGCACTGCATCTACTGCACCAATTAAATGGCGGATTTTATTCCAATCACAAATCCATTAAAACATCAACCGTTCCTGGAGCTCGATTTCAGGATTGCTGTACATCACAGGAAAAGAAAACAACGACAGCAGCAGCAGCAGCAGCACTGCACTGAATCGGATGATGTCACGGTGCCAGACGGCGGAAGATTGATCTATAGCATCACATCTCGAGTATGAACGCGAATTTTTCGACCGGCTTCGACAGATTTGGGCGATGTGGGCACGCAGACCGACAGTCGGCAACTGCATTCCATCGAGACGGCAAACCATAAAATTGATAACAGTCGCAATGAAAAGGGCACCCGAGGCCGAAGTTCAGAACGGGCGGTTGACAATTCATCCCAGAGAGTTCATTCACGAAAACATGTGCAAAATGAATATGAGGCGCACATTGCACAGATCATTTCTAAAGAACAAAACATATTAGTTGGATTTTTGTTCAATATTATTTGTATTAGTATCACTACCACTAGTTTTTGTTATGTGAAAATAGAGAATATAGAAACGAGTCGCATCATGTATTGGATTATGTCCAACAATTTAACTGCACTGAGCTCACAGTGATTCTCCCAGAATGTGTGCGTGCGTTCGTCGTCATCGCTAGGAGGGGAAAACATTGTGATGAACATAGGAAAACTCCTCGGAAAATCTAAAGCATACACGCATTCGGCTATGTTCGCTTCATGCTTCGGGCATTTTTTGGGCATGAATTCCTAGTTATATGCATGCTTCTTCGCTGGTACAACCTTTGCGCAATCATTAGTCACTGTGGTTCTACACAAATGATGCACCTACGCATAAGCGTCACTACCGCCAACAAGTGATGGAATGAGAGCAGAAATATCTTGTATTAGTAAGAAATTTATCGTTTTTTGGATGGACTTACGCAGTCTATAAAACGAATGCAAAGTAGTAAATTTTTTTTTTTGCAAGTAGTACGAATGCAAGTAGTATTTTTTTCTACTATTGTGTGTGTTACAAAATGCATTATATAAGCAATAGGGCCAGACTGTCACTACCAAATAAAAAAAATGCATTACACAATCATCATTAATAATTTAAAAATAAAAAAACACAAATAACAAAGTAAATTTATAAATTAAACATGTTCACGATCATTGTTGTTTACACCATAGAATTCTAGAAAAGTTATCAGTCTCTTGGCGATAATTGTTGATAGAAAAAATTACTCGCATGCCATCAAAAAAAGATTCATTATTTGATGCTCGAGTAATGATTGCTGTTACGGTTTTGATTAATTTGCACATTTGCCGCGAATTCATGTGACATGATTTTTTATGTTTCCTGTAAGAGATAATCTGTTGCATTCGTTAGTTATGAGCCATGAAATGAAACAAAGAATGGTTTAAACTTTTTTCGTGCTAGTGATACTGAACTGAAACAAGACGCTTAGCTCTTCGAAACTTTTAACAGATAATGTACTTTTCTTAACTTTTATTTTAATATCGCATTACTTTAATTATTTTATGTTTTAAAGTGTTATTTGAGTTTAGTTTATTGTTCTGTTGTTATTTAAAACAGAACAGCTTGTCAGTTTTTGTTTCTTATATGTTTCTTATAGAACAATCTCTGAAATCTTAGAGTACAAGAAGTTTGTTCCATTATAATATAATTATAATACTTGCGGTAGTTGAGGCGATAGCTCCACACTGTAATACACTATATAAGCACGATTTACAATGAAATTCATGTGAACAAATTCAAATACAAACATTGTAAAATGTGTTATACAACTTGCTTATTGAAGTGTAAAATACTAATAATTTGTTAAAGTTCGAGTACGAACATTATCAGTGTCAGTTTAGAAATCTTGTTTATGGAGAATGGCGATTGTATTAGTTTAAGTACATTTAAATATTGTCGTAAGTTTGGATATTATCGTAAGAGCTGATTGTGATGCAGTGCGTTTGATTTTTGTAAAAAAATTCAAAGATACGCAAAAATATTTCACCACATTTGTATTACAATTTATGTTTGCTTGTTCGTGAATCATATATTGAGCTAAATCTTTATGCTACGTTATTGTAACTTTTGTATAAATTTAATTTTGATATGAATTTTTAAAATAATGTTTTTCTTTTAATTTCTAATACTTGTTTGACGTCAAACATGCTGTTGAGACATCATGTAGTGCACTGTAACTAGTATAAACTTGCCACTGCGCATGCTCAATTGATAAGCGAACGAAAGTGAAATAACAACAAGTAACGCTGCACGACGAAAATGTGTAAGAAGCATCCAGTGGAACGCAGTAGCTCGTACGGCGAGCAGCTATTTGAGGATTTTTGAAGTTACCGGCAAAAATAGTGGTTGCTGTTTTTTTGCAAAGTGTTGTTAATGCGTCTACTAATCCGTTTTTGATTGAGGAATGGTATTACCGTGTTGTGAGTGCGAATGAATGTGGGCTCCTTTAAATTTGAGCTCGAATGATTAGCAGCTGAATTGAAAACAAATTATTGCCTTTTGATAGGGAGGACGTTACTTCCGGATGAACATTTCTTTCTTTAAAGCCAGTTACAAAATGTACGCGCCACTAGGCAAGTGTGTAAAAACTAATGTCATATTATGGTGTTAAAAGTGCTACTGATCTGTGTGAAAATAGCAGCGTTACTGCAGACAAAAGGTTTAGCATATTTGAAGAATATATTGTCCGTTTAGTATTCACACATAATATGAACTTTCTAGTTTGTATTTTAAAGTACCATTCGCTTAATATAGAAATAATTAAATTTGTACGGCACAAATACCGATGTTATGAAACATTAGCCAGCATTTGTGCGAGCATTTTCGTTATAGAGAATAGTATATTTTGTTTGCCTCACGTTTATGCTGCTCGTTTTCAACGGATAAAATATTCATCACTCTGCAACAACAAGTGGCTGTTTGAATATTTATGTCTTACCATGGCAACCTTCCTTGGCAACCGACCAAACAAGTTAGTGAGAGTGAGTAGGAACTACAAGAAACGGGGAAAAGAATTTGAAGAATTATGAGAAATACGAACGCTGCACCACAGGCGAACGAACCTGTCTCGACTGGAAGGATCAATTTTACAGTATGTTTTAAACGCACGATAATGACCGCTTATATGAAAGGGATGGAAAGTTTTCTTTTGCAGAAAGCGGAAAATGGTGTCAGCCATTTTTGTCATATTTCCCGTGCAAAGTTGTGGTACTAATACGGATGGTCCATGGATGCTTAGGAAGCAATGGGCAAAGAATAAAAAAACAGTCAAACGTTGCGGATATTTCATGCTCTGGTTACGTATTGGTCAGTGGATCGAAGATGAATGAACCAGTGCATACGCCACCGACAACAGATCTGAGCAGAAAACTTACTTCCGTAGTCCAGTATCGTCCTGAAACGGAAATGATAAGACAATGATGATGGTACCGGCAGTAGGAAAGCGGAGCGAAAGTTTGCGCAACAATGTGCCATGATGATGATGATTGATGTCTTCAAAGGTAGAGATGAGGTATGAAGTGTGTTGACTGCTAGCGAAGTGTTGACTGATGCTGGAGCGCTTATGGCGTCCATTGTAATTTAATTGGAATGACAGAAGACGCTAGAACCTTGGCAGCATAGAATGGTCACAAAAACGCCACATTCAAGAGTAGCCGTAAAGCTTGGGTTAAATAATAGAACCTATCAATTTTTATTTTTTAAACTTTTTATTTTTGCTAATGCTCTGAAGTTGCTTCATCATTATGTTTTTGAATTATTTAAACACAAATTAATATGTGTGAAACATGTAATACATAAAAAAAACATTAAACTGAGCAAACTGAACGAGATTTCTCCTGTTTTTTCCGTTAAATTTTCACGCATTTTGTGTGCATTTTGAAACTATATAAGTCGATACAATGACATGTTTTATGTTTCCTAAATTATAATTACAGGAAACATGTTTTCTCAACGTGAGTACAATACTTTGGCCAATTTCTTACCGTTCATAGCAGCTTCAACTAGAAGAAAAGTACATTCTTCTCTACAAGAAGAGTGTTGTACTCGTCATTGTTATTGTTAATGGGCCACTTTTCTGAAACTGTTCCCTGGCACTCCCATGCTGTTAAAAACCTTTCCATTAGCCAACACCAACATACGGCTTGACCTGTTATTGCTTCAATGAAACCACACAAAGTGCTCCAGAGGATGGCGAAGGTGCTGCCTATAATAAAACAAAAAAGCTTTTTATGTTTCTTGATGTATTTGGGTTAGTGCTACATGCGTGCTTCCAAATGCATACGGCTTGTAAATGCGTGCTTGTACATCAATAAAGTACATTTTAAGCAGTGATCCAAAGAGTTCATCTTCATTTATTGAACTAATTGGTTGTTATATTTTTTGTTTTGTTTAAGCTTCTTAAGCATCTGCATGTAAACTTCAGCACATTTAAACTTCTTCAGCATTCAATTCTGGACGAGAATAACAATATTCGTTTCTATATAGTTTGTAAGCTGTGCATCGACTGGGAAGAAACTCATTCAACTTTTAACAACAGTTCTTCAACATACAAAAACTTATCTTGTTTTAAGTTTGATGGCTTCGTTGCTATTGTGTAGGTAGTATTGTTTTCAAAATGTTCATGAAGGATGGAAATGAATGCCAAACAGTCGTTCAAGTAAGATTCTACTGCCTGGTTTGCCTGAAAATGCAGTGAAATTTGCTTGAAATGATCCAATCCCGTTTCGTTACTCTCGATTACTCGTCAACGGTACGATAACCGTTCTTGAAATCTATGCTATGCTAACAAAAGATACCATTCTGCTTCGACACTGTGTAAACAAGCTTCTCTCGGAATCGACTTTGCGACTCTGTGGATTCATTCGTTATTGCCAGCCCAATGGCGAAAGCTGCACTTGTGAGCACAAAGAACACAAAGAATACAGTATGCTGTGTGAATGTCGCTCAAATGAAATCGACTATAGTTACGTCATCGCATTCGAGCTTGAATGGAGAATATTTACGTAATATTATGCACATTTTAAGCAGCATTATTATTACTGAAATGATGATTGTAAAATTGTCCCGTCCATATTGCTTTCGAAATATGGTTCCATGAAAATAATCGAACCGAGCCGGATGAATGCTAATCGTCACGTAAATAGATCGCTTACAGGATCCCATCGCACGAGGACAACGACTTTATTGCTTTCAAATCCATTACAATCATCTTTTCAGATTTGTATAGGTTGCGATCAGAATATGAATTATAAGTACAGTAGATTTGTAAGGCATGAATGTGTTTGTTTACTTCTGGTTTTGAAAAAAAAACATTTTAATGCTTTGTTGATTATAAAAATACGGTACCAGAAATTGTTGGGAGAGAAGATAAACTTTCTTCTTGTTATTATTTCTCTATTTTCCTCATAGAATGATTATGTTTTTGCGAATAATGATAACAAATGACAATTGATACAAATGATAACAATTGGGTTGTTCTCCCATCCACCCTTATTTACTGACTTTTCTCTCTGAGAAGTTTCGTTTCAAATTGAATCCAAAGATTTAAAGCGTGTAAAGCAGCATAGTGCAGTATTGTTACAAAATATCCTGCAGTTGCACAAAGCTCGTTTTCATGCGTGAGGATGAAACGATGAAAGTTGTTGAAAGTAATTTCAAGCCTTGGAGTCATGACAATAGGCAGATTTCTCGATTATGTGATATTGGTTAACGGGAATGTAATAATCTTCAGTTAAAAAAACAAGGATTAATAACTACATGGTATGTTTTGTCTTAATAGTCTTTTGTTTGTTAGTGCAACGATCTATAAGATTGATCAATGAGTCTGTCAACTGATTGATTTTTATCATTGCTGCCCGTTAATACCGTTTCGGCTAGTCACGACGGGATAATATACCGTGGATACCGTGAAAGAACGCAATTACTACCACTACGATTACCTGATCTATACAAGATTAAATTTCTTTATTTTATCTGTGATTTTTTTCTGTTTTAAACTTTACGAATGTCTAGAGTTAAGAGACAGCTTTATATTTTTGAAGAGAACGACAAGAAACGTCACTATTTGCTGCAAAAACAGAGTCATACAATGGATGTTAACATAAACATTTGGTTGTGCACGGAATTAAACACCAGATGGTTTAGATTTCGACCGCAGTTGATGATGGAAGATAATTTTTATACAACGTACGTCACTGTTCGCAAACCGCGGTTTGTTCGTAAGCAGATTGAATCTCCATTTCCCACCACAGTCATTGCAGGTGTTTGTTTATAAAATGGAAAAAATATGGTATACTAAGGTTCAGGCGATCCGTTCACAAAGTAGGTGTAACATTCCTCACAACGCTGTCAGGTGAGTTTGTTACGATTACACACCAACCGAATTACGCACTGGATGGATGTTTGTATTGTGGTGTGCCGTACAGGTCAAGCTTAAGCTTAAAGATTTAACGTAATCCGCATTGTTTTGCACACACGATAGAAGTGTTTGGCGCCAAAGGAACATGTGTACGCATCACGAGTAATCGTTATTTGGCGCCGGCGTAAGTCATAAACCGAGTGACATCAGCATGACGGGTTTGATTGATCGCACGCGACACGCTCATCGTGGGTTCGTGTCGAGTGATTCATCCTTTCATCACCGTTGCGGAGGATCGACTGCTGCCGGCAAACGGTTCGCATCATTAGGCAATGGGAGCTCGGTGCATCGGATCAAGCATTGCATTTGGTGGCAGTGTTCCAGCAGCTCCCGCCTGAGAGCACAATTAGCACGCGTTGCATCCACAAACTTCCCGGCCACCTCCTCCATGAGCTACCGTTGCGCGATGTTTTTCTCTGCTAATAGAGACGCTTCCAAATGCCAGCTGTTCGATGCTCCGTAAGATTGTGTTGGCGCATTAGCGAAAGGCCGGACAAGTCAAACCGTGAAACTGAAGCATTAATCAAGACCAGCGCAGCGTCGTGAGATTTTGTTATAGATGATTGCTTAAACCCTTAAGTGCCGTGTGGTTTGGGAGTTTGAATATAATATTATCACCAATTATAAAAACAAAACTTCCTCCCGGTAGGATATTATTACTATTAATCAACATCTATTGAACAGGATAATAATGTCTTCAGTAATAATAATAACAAGACTCTTGCTAAAAGATCGTGAGCGTTGGGATGATGTGAACATAAAATTTGTATTTTATGTTACACTCATGACCATAATTAAGAGTTTGGTGAGAAAGATAAATGGCCACATCTGTTGCGGACACCCAAATTCTTCGCACAGTTTTGATTCTTATTTTCGTAATACAAAGCGCTGTTTTCATTCGAATTATAATTTTAATTTGCACTGGGGTAAAATATCAGCAGCAGTTAACTAAGTTCTATCCTCTTTCCAACAGGTTTCGTATAGTATGTTGAATTGTAGTTTGTATTATGTTTAACGCTGAACGTCCAACGTTCTGGCGACAACCACATGTTTGATTTTCTAATTTTAGTTTCTTTACATTCCCGGAACTGATCGCACGGCCAGAACGGTAGGGAACGCATGTGGTGAGATTATTTTTTACACACTGCGTGTGTGTTTTTACGCGATTGTTGATTCTGATTTACAAGCAACTCCCCGTCCCGATTGGTCATGCCGAGAGACCGATCCGTGCGGAGGATAAATAAGGGGACGGTGGTGGTAACGATGATGTTGGAGTTTATTTTGCAAATGGCTTCAACCACTTCCGATTTACCACCATCGCGAAACGTCAGGGTGTGGAGACTTGTAGGTTTGTTTATTTGTCGGTTGATTGTCTACAAAACCGAAAAAGAAAAGCGAACCAATTCATACCGTCGATGTATGCGGTGAACGTAGCAGCCCACTCTTAGGAAGACGAATTTTTGCAGCATTGGTGTTGATAATTAAATGCCATGATTTATTTATCTTATAGTTTGTCAATGTTTACATTCGTTCGTTTAATTGATTTTGATGTCCTGCCGTACGTGTTGCGGTACATTCAGTATTGTAGCTGATTCTGGTGCTGGATAGTCGAACGTATGTTTCCCTTATGTTTGTGATACTATCGGTTGATGTGAGCTACACAAGTATGTAACTGGTTGTTTGTTATTAGCAAACCTATAGCATCATATTGTGGTTTATCAGCATGAATGAATATTTATAGTTAACACAAAAGAGTTAACACAAAAAAATAATAATAAAATAAAAAATAATGTTTGGGATACTTTAAAATAAAGCATCATGAATACCTTAGGAAATAAATTCCACGTGGTCATGCACATCGTAGGTTTTTCTAGTCTTACTTATCTTATAGTAGTTAGATAATCATTGCTGGTAAACTATTTTAAACAGCTTTTTGTAAAGCCTTCACATTCACTAAACAAAGTTTATACACATTAATAAAACAGTCTTACATACGTAGATTGTATCGAAATGATATCTCTTAAAATTATCAGCACTGGTCAGACACTCATTTCTAATAGGTTTTCCAAATACTTTAATTAAATCATGCTTTGCTAAAGTCAGGCGAGAAGAGTTGGTCTATTACATTTGCGTAAAGATACGCAGCATAAATCGCTCTTGGCACAATCTCGGGGTTGGTCACTGCACTCGTTAAACATCGCATTGTTCCTTGCAAATTGAGCGGCGTGATCTTCGCTGGTACACAGTGTATGAGGATTTAATTAAACAGTGTATACCGTATTGAAATAGCCGTTAGAAAAAAAAACGATGACCTGCGGAGAGAAAAATGTGCTCGAGTTATTGCAGTGTAAATTTCATTATACCCACTTCTTGAGAAAACATTGTTCACTTCAAGAAAACATCGGTTGCGTCGACTGTACTGTACAATTTTTTCACACACGTTTCCACTGTCTCTTGCGCTGCAGCTTATGTTTTACTCCGTCGATGTTGTGGCATGTGTGAAGCGGTAACATTTCTTGCAGATTTTTCACACTTTACTTGCACCGACTTTTGCTCGAGCGTGTCTTTCGCTCTTGACCGATAAATTAGCGCATGCAAACAATTATCGAAGTGATATATTTTTACTCGCGTTCAACGAAGCAACCAATTACTCATCCACAAGTCGAGAGTTGCGCGGTTTGGGGGCTAGCGATAAACGAAACCAGAGACATTGTGAAAAGCATCAGCGACATGCTGTGGTGTGTGTTGAAAGAAGCGTTCGATGACAGATTGGTTTTGGCGGTAATTGAGTATTTAAAAATGACAGTTTCCGTGTGAAATGAGACTATTTGTTATAAAAGAAGGCACGGAAAGATGCAGATTTTTTGTTTCTATTTTTAGGTTATAAATATATGGTGGTTTGTTAAACATTGGAATGTTTTCTAAATTTCCAATGTTTAACAAACGTTTAGAAAAGGGAATGTCCTCAGAAGAAAATTAATACTCAAACATTAAAAAATTACCTGCTAATGTAATGTAAACCATGTTTACTATACTCGGACAGTGTGTAAGCTGCCCGTGACTAGCTTGATGCAAACAAGGTAATAACAAACAAACAAAGCTTTTCCATTATTGGTTGTCCGTGACATGCCACAGACAGTGTACGATCCGAAAACAATCGAACCAACCATTCAGCGTTGATAAAATCCTTTGAAGATAAAAATAGTGTGAAAAGAATGTGAAAAGAAGGAATCAGAAAATATTTGTTTTTTTCTCCCCTGAAGAACAACTTTCGTTCCCACCAGCATATGATCACACATAGCTCGTCCAGATGCGTACAGTCTTCGGCTAGACCGCGGTAAAACGATCGCGAGGGACAAACGAATCCGTACACGGTGGTACAGAAGTACAGAAGAAAAGAATACCGGTTAGGAACAAGATCAACGTGCTGTAAAAATTTCGTATGTTTACAGCATCGTTGGTAATTTGAGAACTGGCACTCACTGCATTACAAACGAGAGCTACCTGGTTGAACCAAGCTTTCGAAACCTTCCGATCCGTTCCTTCCGATATCTTTAACGATGGTTCTGAAATGGTTAGTAGATAATGTAACGCAACACCGAAACACTCACGAGCTGATCCCATCGCAAGTGAAAACTGCAAATTGGTAAACATGAACTGCAAACTAGCCGTAACTGTTGTCGGGTACCGGTTGTGAAAATTTAAAAAAATAAATAAACGGTTCCCACATTTCCCACATTCAATCTTCCCGACGTCTTGGCGGACGATTGTCTTTCACGAAGAAAATCGGTTCCCACCGCTCGTGAGTTACTGTAAACGGATAGTACCGTACCGGGTCGTGGGCAGAACGCTATTTTCAGTTACGATCTGGGCCACCGTGAGGGTAACATCGTCCGGTAACCGTTCGGTTCGACCGTTGGCAGCCGGTGTATTATGTGCAGATTGGTGGAAGTATGGTTTGATTTCGTGCCGAACATCCCGGGGGGAAAGTGAAGATTTAGTGTTGTCTGGCCGATGAGTAATGTTATAAACAAAAGCTGACCGTTTGCTTGCAGCTGAAAGTGTGAACACACGCAAGTGTAAAGTTTTCTTTGAATGAGTGTAGATAAAGTGAAGGAAACGCCAGAAATGGTGATTTTTTTCAGTGGAGTGGAGAGGAGAGAAATACTATTTCCACCTCAATGCTAATGAGTGAATTTATTGTAGTTAATTGCTCATTAGATGAGTGATGATTCTTAGATTTTGTTTTGCTCTAACTACGAGTATCATACTCTTGTGAAACTATTTCTCTCTGGTTTATTGTTTTCAACAAAATTGGTTGATTCCAACCACGGTCTGTAAACACTCACGTTCTCGGGGCAGTCTTTCGAAGCGAACCAACTGGCTATCGATCATACGGACGAATGCAACTAGCGCCCGATGCATCTCGGACGTAAAATAGAACGACCTCTTTCCCGTGTAGCGCCTCACAGTGCGTGTCTACTGTTACGCCCCGGGTTCCGCAAACCGGCCCCAAACAACATGGACCTGGGAAGGAGGTTTTTTTGTCAAAATGTGTCGTTCGGATGCTGCGAAACATGTGTATGCGTTTCGTGATTTGCCGTAAAGCCGGCCGTCCCAGCCCGCGTGTCAACATCGGTGTGTGAGAAAGACCAGAAACAAAAGTTCATTCTCAGCTGCTGCTTTTCTGCCCCACCAGTGGGAAGTGAGAATTATTTTTAAACACCCCGAAAAACTCACCCATCATGCAGCACCGCACGCGTTTTTTCTTTTTTGTTTGTCGGTGGCCGGTTGCGGGCATCGTCAGGGTTTGGGATTTTTCGGCCGCTGCTTGTGTGTGCGTTTCTTTCTTTCGGTTTCGCTTTGCACCGAACTATCGGGTGAGATCGTGCCGGAGGGGTTTTGTCTTTCATCGCGCCCCGTGCCGATGCCGTGTAATGTTTCATGGTGGCGGTATTTCATGCACTGTCTAAACTTCCTGCTTCAAATATCGCACGCTTTGGGTCGGTTGATGTTCGTAGTGAATAAGCAAAAAGCAAGAGGAAAAAAAAACGTCACTGACAAATTCTTGCGCCGTGTCGCGTGGCGTGCGTACACACTGGAGCAGAAGCACTCTATGCAGACGATCTAGCCGTTGGGGAATTTATCTACCCCCGTGGCACCCGTGACAACCGATGCGAGAAAATGAAGCTCATATTTTATCGTACACCCCGTAGCAATGTTCGACAAACCGCACCGATCGCGTTGCCTCGATCTTCCTGCGATCGGGGGTTTTTTCCCCCCCCCCCCCCCGGTGGAACGTAGGATCGCCAGGATGCGGTCGACACACCTATTCCCGTGGCTCGTGTAGCGTAGTTTATTTTTACCGAAACCGTCACGTACGCAAACCGGGCTTGATGAGCCGGTTCAGTTCGTTCACACTGCACACTGCAGACAACAGCAAAGGGTAACAACAGCCCCGAAAATACGGCCAGCAACCAAGTGAACGATGCGATCGACGGGACTCAGTCGCTTCGGGCTGCTGTTGAAGTTCCTTATCTGTGAGACGTAACGATTGCGTGCGATTACGATCAATTACACCACGACTGCCACCGGGTGCAAGGATTGGCTGTGGACAGATCGCCCCGTTGCTCGGCGAAGCATCCAACGCTAGCAGCGATTGCTTGTGTGAGATCGGTTTTCCCCGGGAGGAAAATTCTACTGCTTTGTGAGCATTGCAGCGCAATTTTTCGCGTACCTTCGATTGTTCTACTTGTGCTGTGTGACTCTGACGGTGTATTTGTGTGCGTATTGGTGTGTCTTGGTGTGTGTGTGCCGGGGTTGGGAAGAAAATTTCAACCACATTTCGAAATTACGAGAAAGGTTGCAGTAGATAAAGCATCGACAGTGCTCTAGCTTTCCCGCAGGTGTGTTCCGGTGTGTGAAAATGTGAACGGCTGGTCTCGCTGTGTGCCTACGAATGATGCACCCAACGGTGGTAGTGTAGCTTCGAATTGCATCCAACTGCAGCTACAATGAAACACGAAAGTCGGCGGCAGTGAGTGTAGTGAGTGATCGAGCGTAGAATAGTACATGTACGAAATCAACGCAGCAGTTGCGTTATAGTGTAGATCCGTGCATTTGAAGAAAGTGTGCGTACGGTTTGGGTGCATTTCGGACAGAAAAGTCCTCCAACCAGGCGAAGCAGGCGTGCTGATCGTAGTGATAGAAAAAAAGTGATAGCCGGCGGTTTCTCGCCTGAGCGTTACAGTGTTCAGCTTCAAGGTGAAAGTGTGAATAATAATTAAAAAAAACATCAATCATAGCACCATGTCGACCACTTCCATTTCCCGCGAAGAAGAGCGAAAACCGCTGATGGAAGAATTCTACCGCCAGCGGCGTATTCTGCTCGGCTGCACGATCCTTATCGGTGTTGCCGCCGTCATATGGATTGTGGCGATCTCCACCGATCACTGGTTCATCGTAACAGGTGGCCAAGGTAAGCGAGGCAGCAGCGTAAGTAAACACTGGTCCATTCGCTTCGGGTGGATTCGTCGATGGAAATCGTTTGGCCGCTCCTGATGGGGCGATAACTTTAAAGCGCAGCGTCCGCACATAAATATCCATCGGATTTGGTTCTAAAAATAAAAAGAACACCGATTCCATACGGGTTTGTGCAGCGTGCGGCGTGCGTTGTAAATACCGACAAGGTGTGGAGCAATCCGCCCAGCACATATTGTACTTTCGCCGCACGTCGCCGCATTTACTCACTCGGGCAGCGTGTGGCGAACGGTGGCGATTGAAGCGTTTGCCAGCCGCCAACTTAAGCGTGCGTTTGAATGGATGGAAACACGTGCCGCACACTGGGCGTCTCCATCGGTTTTGCAAAACGTCATATCACGTTGCAAAATAGCGTTTTGGTGTCCTGCTGCAGTGAGCGCCCTTACCGTTACATTGTAGACTGCACTGCAACCATATACAGTTGATCAAGGTACGATCGGTGTCGGTGTATTGTTAGGCTCAGTTGAAAAGAGTAGCATTCTTTGAACACCAGCCAAAACACCGGATAGACGAGAATTGGCAAGAGTCATCGGTGGGAGCTCGATTTGCCTTACCGAACGTAGTTCGTGACAAATGTTGGAGAAAGGCTGAGCTAACAAGAGGCATTTTTTTAAATAATTAGCTTATACCGCTCATTAAACATTCATGCAAGCAACAACTAGCGTTCATCTAGCTTGAATTGTATGTAAACTTCATATAGAAAAGTTTTGCAGCTCTTTATTTTATACTAGCTAGTTACACATCGCTTTGATATGGACAAAACTGTGGTTAGAGTTTTGACAAATAACGGAAAGTCGTCCAACTTTTTTATGTAGCTCTGAGTATTACGTACTGTTTCATACGTTAATACAGTGTTTACACTCTTGATAATGTTTCATAGCTTCCTAATAAACCTTTACAAATTGGAAGAAGAAAGTAAGTCGCACAGTTGTCTTGCAAGAATTGAAACTGACAGGACTTTAACAATTAAATTTTATTAAAAAAAATGAATTCGTACAATAACAACAAAAATAAAAAATATGCTACTACTCATACACAAAGAGCTTCGCTGTAGATATTTGGCAGAATGATTGTTTCTTAATGTACATATTTACATGAGATATTAATGTTCGGGAGAGAAAGGCGCATTTAAATAAAATATCTAAATATTATAATGTTGGCGTATGCATAACATAACTTGATCCTTTACCTGAAATTGCAAGAAAAAAATGTTATACGGTGAATGTTGGGGATTCCTGACAAATGTTCGCCAGCATAAGAAACGATAGTCCGTTGTCGAGCAGGAATAAAACCAAATGTTAGGAGAGACTGAATTGTCTTTCACGTTGGATAACTGAAGAAGGCTAATCCAAAGGCTATTTTTTAAGCATACAAAGGACGTGAAGAGTTTTTAAGCTAAAAACTTTCTTTGCTTTTATTTTTTCCAACGGTAAACAAAATAGAGACATCGTTTTAAAATGTTTTACGTTAGAATTTTCTATTTTCTAATGCACTTGATTTTAAAGTTTTTTTTCTGGAAACTGCTAGAAAAGGAACCAATGTAGAACTAAACGAACTGATAAATAATAATTGTGCTTTTTGTGGATATATACACCTCAAGCAATGAACAAACAAGTTTACACCTCACAACATAAATAAGTGTTGATAAATAATTACGTTGTAAAAATGTAAACAACATTCAAATTACGAAATGTTTTATAAAAATTAAATATGCTAAAGATATTAATTATTGAATAAAGAGTACGTTTGAAATAACAACTCTCAAAAACTCATGGTTCAAATTACTATTAAATAATGTATCGCTTACGAAGAAAAAACTTGAAAATGTTGCGTTATTCATTAATTGCAAAATACGAGTGACGTTTTCATCTCTAAGTTTTCTATCATTGCGAAAAAAACTGCTTAAATAGAGAGGCAAACGGCCACAGATTTGTTAACACGTAACGTTATTTCACCGATCACAATTTATTTCATAAATAACTTTACTTTCCCATTAGCATGCAAATTTTCAATCGAAAGAGGTGATTCAAGTGGATGTACCCTTTTCCTCTGCGAAGCACTAGTCCGTACGAATGTTAAATGCCGTGCAAATGCAATAAAGCACTGGCAAATACAGCACCCATACATAATGGGACCCGAATACTCAATCGAACACGTGTTTTGATTGCTGTTTCATCACAAGCGAAACAAGAAATGCTGCGGGTGCTTAACCGTATTACGGGACAGCTCATAATGCTTTTACAAACATGTCATCATTAATCGGACATGCGGTATGGTGTAAATTCGTAAAATAGGAAGGTTTAATACATCATGATCGGTATACCGGAAAGAACATCATGGGTGTTGCAAGCAGTACACCAAACAAAGTGCCAAAATATTCGCCACCTCAAATAAACACAGAATGATTGGTGCATCGCATTCGTGGAAACCAGCACCGGTGCTTAATTGATGGATGTGATCGTTTTTGATGCTGCGAATTATGCTGCTAAACATTATGTTTGATTTTCTACTCGTGGCTTGTACGATCACCAGTAGTTACGCATGGTAAAACTGAAATGGTGGAAGGGCGTTAATTTGTGGATACGAATCGTTTTCATGATGTGAAAGATCCACCTGAAGTGAAGAGCAGTGTAGCGTTGTTCCACGAATGTTTATATGAAGCGTAGGGAAGATTGATTGGTATAATTTGTTTGATTTCATTTTACACTTGGTAATCGTACGGTTTCAATACCACTTGATGGTGAGCTGCTTTTAATTGCTAGCTATGTTTAGCAGAATGTTGTAACGTTTAAATTATTTTAATCCCGTTTCACAAGACTGCAACTTGCCTTTTAGCACATATTTCAAACCTTGAGATCGCCTTGAAATAAAACAATAAAATGTTGAAAAAAATGTTATTTTAGATGAGTTTCAAAATAGTTAATTTTGATATCCATGGATGGATGAAAACCATCGATATTATTATAAGTATGTTTGTGTATAAAACGCCTCCGTCGGGGAAATTTAAAGATGTCAATTACGAGCTGAACTAAACTAATATCGTAGACAACTTTATTGCTATGAGATATTTTATTGCGTTTTTTACCAATACATGATCGATGGCTCATGCTTTAAAACAGTATGATGTACGAAATTATACGTTACTTCGTCGTTTCAGTTCCACGAAGGAATTTGATGGAAATTCAATATTGATTTTTTATCTACAACAAACTTTCCCTGAACGGATGTTCTTAAGCAAGCAGAATCGTGCTTGGAACCGGATAAAATATGTGGTAAATGTTTACCTTCTCTTTCACAATCAGTATCGCAAGTCAACAACGGCCTTGGTCTGTAGTCTTGGTAACATCAAGTTTGCCATGGTTTGCTGCGTGAGATGTCGGGCTGATGAAAAATCCGCGGTGTAGTGTAGTACAACAATCGGTGGCAAACAATACTCGTTAATACTGCCGGCAAGAAAAACAAAACACGGCCAAGAAACGTCAGGCAAGCATAAGCGAACGCCAATATTCATTAAGTTGGGGAGCAAATTTTGTAAATTGGTCAGATTAAAAATAAGTTCAGAGTGTAGAGTACGGATAAACTGCAGAACCCAGCCGTTTGTGACGACCCAGTTGGTCAGAACGTTCGGGCAGTCCCATGTACTATGCAACGTTGAACGGCGCGTAATTAACGCGGAAGACAAACAACCGTATGTCAGGATTAAGCAGCGGGAGACTTGCTCCCGTACTGTTCACTCGTCAATGGTGTGCCACTGTGTTGTACGCCATTTTCAGTTTCCTTCCCATGTTTCAACTCGCACATCACCGCCCGTTACTCTGCTAACGATTGTCTCCATTTTCTTCGACAGGAATTTTCATCCCGGAAACGAGACGATACTTCAAAACGTCACACTCGGGGCTATGGAAAATCTGCCGCTACGGTGTCATACCGGCCGTGATGGCACAGTCAAATGCGACGCGCAACTTCACGACGTTGTCGTTCGTAAACGAAAACCGAATCGCGACGATGCGTTCAACGATAGCGAAAGAACCGTACATCAGGGACTTTCTCGGTGGCGACATGAAGACGGAGAACCTGACCGAGGTGGACGATACCTTTCGGAGGCAGCTGTTCGCGTCTTGGATCGTCAACGATGCGGACCGATTCCGCGAGCTGAAGAATCTGTTCCATGACATTACGGGCAAGGTGCGCCAACAGGACAACGTGGCCGTCCAGAAACTCAAGAACCCACCGCTGATGATGCTCGATCCGACCGACCTGAACTCGGTGCGGGAAACGCTGAAGGAACCGGTGGCAGCCGTGTTGTCCACCGTCACCATCAACTCGACCCACATCAACGTTCTAATACCGATCACACTGTCCGAGGCCCTGTTCGACGACTGGGAGCAGCGGCCGGGCGTGATTTATTTGCTTTGGAGCTTCGCCAAAGCGATGAACATCCCGCCCTACATCGTCAGCCCAAATGGCACCAAGTACATCATCCGGCCACCGTTACCACCGAAGAAAGGCCGCATAGGAAATGGCTACGAATACACCCCCTTCAGTACGTGTAGCGGACAATGGCGGCCATTTTCCGGCCCGGTCAGCTTACCGACTTGCCGGTTGGATTGCTAATTACACGTTTCGCTCTGTTTTCGTTGCAGAAAAATGTAAATTCCACAATCTCTTCCCGAGCGACGATGAAATCCAGCAAGATCCTTCCATCGATGACGAGTTGCTTGGTGAGTGAAAGGGACGGAGAATTGCCGCACATTATTTCTACCGGTTGCATTATTTGCCCACTGCATTTGCTATTACTGGCCGATGCCTGTTATTAACAGCACGTGGTGAACGTTTTCCATCCGTTGCATTAAGAATAAAAATCCTCCCGTAACGTTTGTCTGCAGAGGAGAATATACTTTGGACACCCTTATTACATCAATTCACCATTTCGTTCCATGTATCAGGTTGACGAGTTTGAGTTTCTGTTTGCTAATTTAATGCACATCCATGCGAAATGCATCAAACGTAAATCATTTTGCCACTATGTAAACAACCACTCACACACACACACACACACACACCCATCCTTGTATTAACGGCATCCATATCCCATGTCCTTATTCAAATTAAATGCATCTATTTACATCACACCGACGTCGGCCTGTGCCATACGACACCGTTTTGTAGAAAAAGATGAAGCATTCTACAATCCCGAGTTCCAGTCCGAAGGTACGCATCGGCAAATAAGCAAAAGCATCGCTTAGCGGTCGTTAAGCCGTTTGCTACGAAAAAGCAGGCGAACAGGAAACGATCGGATTTATAGCACATTCCTGTTTCCATAGTTCGTGTTTCTACAGTGTGTAACATAACTAGTATTGTTGTCGGGAATACTACAAAAATTTGATAACACTGTATCAGGATTGTCACTTCTCGATTAGGAACAATCATTCAAAATGGGAAAAGATAGTCTATGTTTATTTCTTAATCAAGCAAAAAAAAAAATACCATAGATTAAAAACAAGTTTGTAAACATATCAACAGTTTTCAAAATATATCTGCCATACCTCGTTTCATTTCAAGATATTCATAATTGGTTCTAGCAATGTCAAGGAAACTAAATTTTGTTAATGACGGCAAAAGATAAAAACTAGTTAACAATAAATAGTAACAATTCTGGATATAATTTTAAGTTTTCGTTGTATTCTCGAGCAACAAGTGGTCGTTTTTTTACGTTACGCACAGTATAATCTTTACTGTAGAATCATATTGAATACTCGTTCTACGTATCGTTATGCTTTACGCAATAAATCGTTTAATGTTTAGCTGTACTACAACTAAATTCATGCGGGATATTTGCTATATTTTGTTGCATGTTATGAATTTCATTCAACACTTAGTAAGTTGAAGAAGTATTTCTATCCTGCTAAGTTTCTAATAACATTAAAGGCCATCTGCATTAGCAAACAACATTAGCTTAGTTACATTAATGTAATCTTAATTTTGCACTTTAAATAGCAAGTATGTTTGTACTAGTGTATGGGCGGTCTGCTATTAACTGGCTTATCTAAAATAGTATTTAGGATTAACACTTACAGCAATAAATCAAAAAATCCTATCAAATTACCATGCTTCAGCATTGGATAGTGATTGTAGAACTGTATATTTTTGAAAAAAAAATTTGGCGGAAATTTCTTTTATTCGGAACATAACGATAATATACATCTTTTTATAAAATATAACAGGTATCACCTAACTTGTCCTAAAAACAAGTCTAATGTACAGAAAGCATTAGTATTGTTGCTGTATTTACTAGTAGTGCAAAAACTAGGGTTGATTTCATGATTTCTCATTTAACATAAATCTTATCTGAATCAACAATTTCATTACTGAACACATAATTTTAACTTCTTCACCGTTATTGTAGCTCCACCATTCTTGTTATTATCAAAATGAATGTTATTATAGTAGTTATTGCCTAAACTTACTATAGTAGTAACAAAGTTATTTTACCAAATGATCAAAATTACACATATTTTGTATACTTTTACTCGATTGAATTAATTTTATTCATAGTAGCTAGTAGATAGTTCTTCCCAAATAACTATCCGCTGTGGTAAATGCTAAAAAATCGTAAAGATCACTTTTGAATGCATATATTTGGTTGTCTGCTTGTATTACATTTCCTTAAGAACTCCATTTTGTTCAATTATACTGCACCGTTGCACTCAACCTATATACGTTGCTCAATCCGAACGTGATGTTCCTAAAATGAACATTAAAAAATCACTAACGATGCGATAATAAACCAAAACATGCGCGCTTGTCTGTCGAAAGTGCATGGAACCCTGTCATCATTCGCTGCGCGGTAAGGATATCCGGCGTCGGCAAGCGGGTGCTATAAGTCATGTGGGTTTGTGCATTTCGTTTGGGCTATTAATTTTCTCTTGCGGGCCATAAACAACCGGCCATAAAGCGAATGGACATGACGAGGAGGACAAGGAAATTGTCTCCCGTCCGTCTGTGCGGCAGTGCGATTTCGCGCCTATCGCGTTGGCGTATTGGATACTAAAACATGGCACTGCATCGTGGCATCATAATTCATTTTTTAACACTGCATTTAAAAAAATGCAAAGCGAAAATAACAGCGATAACCGTTGACATTTTTTGCGTCGACTAACTAGGTTGTGTTGTTGTTACACTAAGTTTGTGTACGAAAACAATGTGACGTGCAATTTTTACAAATGATACCGAATTGACTATCACATCATCGCTTGATCCTAAAAGTTCCTTAGTTAGTTATATCTCTTGCGGGTTGAATTTATATACCGGTTTAGATATTGTTATGTAGAGTATTTATGTAGAGAGATTAGATGTTGAGTTTAGATGCAATTGAATAAAGTGAATTAGATCAGATCAGAATATTATTGGATATGAATAGGAATCAGGAATAAATCAGAAGCGTCTAAACCACAAACAACATCATTAGTCCCGCCACTCTTCTAAGAAGAGTTCGTTCCGCCAAAACCAGTATAAAAGTTTCAACTATAACTTAATGTAATGCTGCAAGATAAACCAAGTAATTTGTGTTAAAAGGTCTGTGTAATAATCTTAATGTCCTTTAATTATTTATGTTTAATTGTCATAGCAGATAGCGACGAAGGATTAGAAATAGTCGTTGATAAGTCTAAACTAGGAAATAGAAGTCCCGATTATGAGTTACTAGGTACTGGGATCGGGACATTAGAATGTTGGCTCAGAGTACCAATGGCAATGCGGACAAATTTTCTTTCAATATTTTGAATTCGTTGCAAAACGGTGACCAGATTCCGCAGATATATTGAATGGTACATCTCACTCAACAATAACAAAACCTTTTGTCAGAGGGGATCACATACATTTACAGTTAGACTGAAAGCACTAACAGATTCGTCAAGTCATACACCAAAATTCTTTACTTAATTGTAGGTCCATAGCAAGTTGTATCAGTCTTGTTTGCATTGATACATTAAAAAGATATCGAATAGCATTGAAAGGGTGCTTTTAAATCGATTTAACATAAAATCACGTTGATGTTGGGATGCATACCAAGAAATATAAGGAGCTGCGCTGAGGGCTAAACAAAGCGCGGAAAGGACTTAGCACGTGCGCATTGATTAAAAGTTCCTAGAATCATCAGCTTGTTTGCTCATCATAAAGACTACAAGTATAAAAGGGCAGATAAATGATAAAAACTTTCATTCATGTTTTATACCACGAAATTGAAAATTAGCGTTTATTGTTAAAGTAACTTTCGTCTACAATTGTTTAGAGCAATCAATTTCACTACAGAAGATTTGCTAAAATCAAACGAAACTACCAGCTAGCTAGTCACAAATGACGATTTGATAGAAAGATGAACGGTATCTGCATTCGTTCGTATTGTAACTGCCGTTCGTTGAGATAAAAAATGGAAACAGCATGTAAATACAACGAAACATTTCATTTGACATTTCACACTTGTAAATAAACTACTGGGATCACGCAATATTCCTTTTCGAGTGCACAGATTTATCACGATACATATTGCTAGAGAAGCATTTTGCCTGCTTTAAATTATAGTGATGATGTTCAGCCATAGCTTAAGCTCAAATTAATACATTGAACATAATTTTATTTTTAATAGGTTGCTGTCAGCAGCTAAAGAAAACTTTGCATGATTGTACTAGAATTTTGTTTAACTAGCTGTGATATTCGCTAGAACCTATTCCTGTAGCATCGTGTATACCCTAACGTCTGTAGTTAACAAGTGAGATTTGCTATGAAATTCCACCTTGCATTAAATTACTAACAAAACACGTTGCATGTAATCGATTTTTATATCTCAACACGTTCTCAAAGTATCAAAATTGTTACGAAGAATAGTTTAGTCTAACGGTAACATAATCATTGATGTCTCTTATCTCCAACAGACTACAGCCGAACCGAAGCATCGTTTGCGTGCATTACAGTCTTTGTTATGGTGATGGGGTTCATCTTTTCGATCTACACCTTTTTAAATCCGCGCTACATGTTCAAGCGACTGGCTGGTGGAATACACTTTATATCAGGTACTGGACGAAGTTTTTTGTGTAAAATGTTTGTGTTTTTCCTTACTGAAATGTACATTTCTTCTAGCGGCGACGAGCATCGTCGTGATTCAGGTGCTGGTAGCTTCCGTTGAGTACGAAAAGGAAAACATAACCTACACGTTCCCTAAAGGTGCCAAATATAGGTAAATTGAGGGACCGCGGATATTGACACACCGTTAACTGGTTTGTTCTTGCGTAATCAATAACATACACCTGCTTTCTTTGTTCTTTCTCTCTAGCTACGGCTACGGTTTTTATCTCGCCTGGTTCGTGTTTTTATCCAACATCTACGCCGGGCTGATGTTTATGTGGTACTCGAAGAAAAGGAAAGGCAACAAAGCCGCGACTGAAGAGTTGGGTATGGCCGATGAACCTATCAATATCGGACGATAAGGTGTGGACCCGCGGCACCCGCGAACAGTAGACACACGCATACGGTTAAACCAAAGACAATGCCAGACTCGGAAGGATTTTATTGCTGCAACCACTCGCCACAATGAAGAAGAGGGCAGACGGAGCCAGTAGGCTCACGTCATAGAACCGATCATTTGGAATGTTTCCTCGGCGCGGGAATCACGAAGAAACAAACACGAAAAAAGCATTAAGACATTGTATTTGTTTTTTTTCTCTTTCTTTTAGTTGTTTTTTTATCATTATTGTGAAGAACCCCTTGTTTTTATTAGTAACCTGTCACATGTCGATGCTTGTATGTTATAATTTTTCGTTACAATTTTACTGTTACATTAACTGTTACGAAAACAATAAAGATAAGAAAGACCGTTTAAGTAATTTACATACCTGATAACATACGAACCAAAGAAAGAATTTTAAAACATTCGTAAAAAACACCCGTGAATTGAATTGAAGTGTGTGCGCTTGGATCGTTTTTTGTTAACCTTATACAATAATGTCTATGGGTTTCCGGGTGAATCATTTTTATTGTACGGTTTATTGTCATTCAACTTAAATACCCTCTTGCTTCATACTTCACTTCTAGCATGGTAACAAAAACAATATACTGGTGGAGTGCGTCATGTTCTTGAGATGATTGAATGGACACTGACGCACATCAAACTTCGTTTCTGGGCTTTGTACAATTCGATCATATTATATCACAGTATCAATGTAATTGAAAGGATTTTTAAAATTTAATCAGAAAATTTGTGTGAAATTGGATTGTCTGAGCCACATCTGACTTTAAATGACTTTACCGTTTTTTATTAGTGTAAGGAACGATCAATACTCCTTCACTGATAAGACCTGTCTTATATATATCTAATAAATCGGAAGTGTCTCATGTGAATAAGTTCAACATTGATTTCGGTTTACATACCGAGTAGAATATCAAGATTGGTTGCTACTGAAAGTGCTCTCAACAGTAAAATACTATTTTTTATATAGTTTCTACTATGAATGTTGAGTCATCTTTCAACCTTGTGAATCAATCATCTTTTTGAATACCTTAAGAATAATCTACATATTTACCGCCAGATCTTGGTCATTATGACACCTATTCAAGTTCAAGGTATTGGGGAATCTCCATTATCGACCGCTTAGTGATCCCTTGCCCTTAATGCGATCCTATGCAGTGTATTGGGTCGCACGATGACTTTGTACTCCGTAACGGATGCACCGGAAACATCGACGTCTCCTGGAGCTGACGGAAACTGAGTAGCTCATACGCAGTTTCTGTACCGGAAAGGTCGTTTCCCTTCATGGGTAGGAATGTTGACGCGCAATTCAACGCCAACGTAGATTTATTCGTAATGCGTTACGGCTTCTACCCTGGCATAATCATAAACTAACCCGTCATATAACATATGTCACAAATCATATATCTTTAATTTATTTTAATTTTATACTTCTACGTCTATGTTCAACAGGCGTCTCCGTTTTCTTGCACGAGAATTAGCTTAAGAATTTAAAGTTATTTCTAAGATATTACATACATCAGAGATCATAGTGCGACAAATTTCTTCCTATGGAAAAGTCCATTTTGATGGTTTTCCCTAGGCATACAGTTAGGAATGAGGTGAATATCCATTTTCGACCAAATCATCTGCAAAAATCCGCAATCATAGCAAAGGAAATGTTTTTTTTAAATATTTTACCTACTTTCTTTAATCTTGGAACAAACTCAATTGTGTAATCGAGAGAGCTAACAACACTCTGGGCCTTTTAATTTGTACGTAATTCGAGGTTCGTGATGCTATATGCCTTAAGGCATGGTATTGCTGTTGCGTGCGTCCAATTTTGGAATATGCCAGCGATATTTGGTCTCCATCAGGTGTCTATGCGTTAGATACGCTGGAGAGAGTGCAGCGGAAATTTACGCGTCTTGCCACTAGGCGTTTGCTAAAGGACCCCAGCATCTCTTTACCACCTTATCCGGCTGACTACCATCTTATTTAACTCCGTAAGTAATTTATTTGACTATAACATCTCCTTAACTTGTTTCCGTTCCTGTCTCCTATCTGTACTACTCTAATGTCTGTTCCGTTTCCGTCTTATACGTTTAATTGTGTATTTTGTTATCCGTTTTATAAGTATCCTGACGCTATTGTATATCCCTTGAGGCAAAAATTATTTATATTTAATAGATAAAGAAATAAATAAACTGAACAGTGCATCATCAAACCTAAGCTCGGAAAAATGAAATAAAAAGTATTTGGTCGTCTGAATTTTATCTCTGTGAACACCTTGAGCAAACCGAATGGAATGCATCAAATGTTACACTGTATCCTGTACTTACCATGTTTATTATTTGCCATCATTTAACAAATATAATATGATTATAAGACATGTTTTTTCTGTGTGCGAGACAAATTTATTCCCATTTGATAAATCACCAAACCGAGAGCGTACGTAAACCCACGTGCACCATTATTCCTTCCAATCTCATTGGCAACAACCGTAATCGCTACAGCATACCCTACACATTCGGATAAGATGGCGATAACTTACCTTTAGTTCAGTGTGACTACACTATGTTCATGCTTTTAAACGGAGGAAAATTTTTCCTATGCCGTCGGTAAGTTTGAATGATCACGGGTTTGTCGCAGTTGTCGATCTCCGGTAAGCTGGAAAGAAATGAAGCACAAAAACCAAGAAATATCTTTTTCTTACAAACGATTTCTAAGTGTACAACACATAACAACCTGATTGACTACGAGTGGTTGCTGATAATGGCTTGCAGTTACCATCCATACTACGGTTGTCCGCGTTAAGTTCATTCAGCAATACGAATTGTCCACATGAACCTCACTGCGGTTCGTCGTTGTGATTGTTTAAAGTGATGAACGGGTGGTTAAGCAAAGAAAAGTATTAACGTATGAACAAAGGCATTCAACGGGAGGAGCAAAACAGCCTGATGCATGATGTCTTTTAAGTCAATTCTATAACTAGAATGCTACAGGACGGAAGTATAACGAATGGTGTTAAATGCTTAACTTGCACGAGTGAAAATAAATAAGAAAACATGTTATAATTCGTTCACTACCTCTTTAAGACAGCTTTGCATCACCAAACTTCCGTGAGAGGCGTGCCGTGGACTGAGTACCTATTCCAAAAGAGATCTAATCCAAGACAGGGCTCATGCGCTTCTGTGCGACCGGTGGATCTTGTAGGAAAATGATTTAAAAACATCATTAGTTGTTTGCCCTGCTAGCTTCGCAGCGTAATGTGTCTAATTTTCAATTGTTTACTTTCATCTTGGACTGGCTGGTGTAACTTGTACGATCCAATACAGTATTGCTGTTTCCAAGACAGATTGCCTCGCTTCTCTCATTGACACTCGGTCTGTGGAAGTCGTCCAACTGAGGAAATGCTCCAACCCATACTCAATAACATGTGCTGAAATAAGATAAATCAATAAAGTTAAAACCGTCTAGCAGTTCGAGTGAGTAATCAAATTTTAATTTAGACTTTTTGATTTTTTTTTCTATTTTGTGTTCTCGTTTTGTTGTTGCAGAAGTATGGTTTAACCTCGTAACAAACGCATCATTTTTATTATCGCGCATTCGTTCTCTTTCCCTGTCGTTCTACGTCTTTACCTTTCATTCTATTTATTGTATCGCTTTTATACGAACTGATTCTCAAACACAACTTGATTTTGTAGTTATTATCTATCGACTCGAACGCTGTGAAGCTGGCGTAAAATCATAAGTAAAATGATAGTTAAAATCAGGATAAAAGTATACCTTTTACCATATTCCTAAAGATAGGAATGGAACGTTACCGAACCGTTACTGATAACGCTTTAGAACTAAAATTTGAATTTAGTACATTTAGGATATTTACTCTGCACGGGTTTTTGATGCACGAAATATCAAGTTGAAAAGGTTTGATGTTTTGAACAAAGGAACCATCGTTTTTGTTTAATTTGAACCGATAAATTGCTGTTAGGACATTGATTATAGAATAGCTTATCTTGTTTCCTCTTCAAATATTCTCCTACGACTTTTCCATTAGATGTACAATTGATTAAATATATTACGTGAGTGGTTTTGTGTTGTTTACCTCTCTTATTTTTGTATCGTGAAAAAACAAGAGAAAATGTGTCTACAAGTTCTCGGCAAGGGCTTCTGTATGACAATCATACACTTCAATTCCTACGGATGATGAAATGATGAGTGCATCATCGGGTTGACAAACTTCCTTCACCGGTGGATGAATTACCAGGAGTGTGCAGGTGAAGCAAAGTTGTTCAGTGGAGCGTAAGTAAGAAAAGGATTGTTAATTCGTGTACAGTTGTTTCTGGTTGGACGTCCATGAGATGGAAGGTAAATACTTCCGTTGCATACAGCGTGGTCCTTGCATCGTGCTGAGCTGGGTAGTTTGAGCAGATTCTTAAATCTTATCCTGAATGAAGGGATGCGCCAGTGCGTGGTTTAGGGAAATTCGTTTGGCTGGATCGAGCGCAAACATCTTATCGAGCAAATCTTTCAGCTGGGACACTTTCCGTATCTGGTCATCGGGGAGGTTTTGTCCGGCGATCAGCTCCTGTTGCAAATCCCTCGTAGGTTTTATCATTGACACTACCACCACTTTTTCCTGCACAAAAACACATACACGCACAAGAGAATACAATGAATCAGTAACGAGTAACATCTACATAACGGCACAAAAACGAATGCACCCCAAAAACCTCAACAGTGTTTTGGATGAGCTTGATTACATTTGTTTGAGTGCGTCTAGTTAAAATGTATGTTTTCTTCGATGAAAAGTTCATTTAATCAAACGTTTAATTAATATTACATGTTGAAAAAGTGTTATATATCGCTTAAATATTTCTCCAAAACGAAAGAAGGTCATGTGCGGCTAGCGTAGTTTGGCGAGAGATGCACAAGAATATCATAACGTTTTAAAATCAAATCTAGCCATCCCTCTCCAATAAAGATAAGTAATAAATCACTGATAATAATAAAACAGTATTATCGTGCTTTAACGATGTGTAAAAGCATGCGTGTATAATGAAAAAAAGAATACACTTTGAATTGAATATCAGGCGAGAAATGTACGGTAGTAATAGCTAGGAATTTGAGAAATATTGCTTAAATTAAAAACACTAACGAATCTACTGTCGTTACATCTTCAATTACCTTCAATACAAAATTAATTTTTAGATTCAAACACAACATAATGGCGAAGCAAACAACACATTATTTCGACACAAGAAGATAAATAAAAGAGTACTTACCCGTTCCGTGATTTTATCTATCTCGTGCGACAGAAAATTGCAGTTTTGATCGAAATGCTGATCCTTAAACTGGCCCTTGCGTATCAGCTTGTTCGGTATCTTGCCCTTCAGGTCCATGAAAAATTTAAGCATTTGATTATTGGACTGCCCACTAAACAAGATCTTGCCCGTGTACAACTCATAGATGGAGCAGCCGGCCGACCACATATCGATGCCGTAGTCATACGTTAGGCCGAGGATGATTTCGGGCGCACGGTAGAACCGCGACACCAGGTAAGGTGTAATCTCGTTGTCCGTGATCGATGAAGCCGATCCGAAATCGCACAGCTTTAGCACCAGATTGTTTTCGTTCACCAAAATGTTGTCCGGTTTGATGTCGGCGTGCAGTATTCCCGTCTTTTTCAGCAACTTTAGCGCTAGCAACAGCTGCTGGGTGTAGCTACGGACGGCTTTGATGTGCAGTCCAACGTTTTTGCCGTACTTCTTCAGCACCTCACGAAGGTTCATCGATAGCGGCTCGAGAACCATGCACAGATGCTTCATGAAAAAAGATTGAATTTTTGATCAATTGATTTAAATCACATGGAATGTTGACAAAGAGGTCTTAAAACGTACCTGCTTGTGGAAAAAGTGTCTGTACAAGCGTAGACAGTGGTACCGGTCGCTAGGATCCGCGTCGTTGAGTTTTTTCAGTATCTCCAACTCTCTCAAACCCGTTTTATGCCTGAAAGTAAAATATACATACGGAAAACATATACATAAGGAAAATTAGTCCTTCCCAATCACCAATCAGTGCTCGTCAATTTGTCATCGGTTCACTTACATTATCTCGTTGTTTCGAATGATCTTGACGGCCACGAACGCGTTACCACGGGCCTGGTCTCTCGCTTTCACGACCGTACTGAACACGCCCTGTCCGGTGTAGTTAGCCACCACGTACCGGTTGTCCAGAATCTCACCTATCCGCACACGATAATAGCCTTCCGCATCGTCCCAGTTGTCCGTGAGGGCCGGATTCTCGTGGGCCTGCTTGTTCGCCACAACCGTGCCAGGTGAGTCGAAGTTCGAGTCGATGTCCTGTTCGGCAAACATGTCCCATTCGGGGCGTTTAACATTTTCTTTCGCAGTACTTTTCGGTTCCTTACTCTGCCTGTCCAGGTCTTTCGGTGGTTCGGGTGATTCTTTCGGCTTACGTTCTACCTTATCCATCAGATCCTTACGCTCGTTCGGTATCGGTGGGGTGAGTGATTGGTCCGTTCCGTCGCGGTCACGCTCGTACCGGCGCTCGCTAGCGGCTTCCTGGCTCTCATTACGCGATGATGCCGCCGTCCGGCTGCTCATGCTCACCTGCCGAAGCTCAGGTGGTTCCACTTCCGTCATTGTGTTGCTGTCCTCATTCATTGCACCCAGTTTCTATAATCGAAAGTTATATAAGTAAACAATGATCCAACTTTCACACAACATCCACATACAACATGTCGACATACCTTTAGCAGGGCTTCGCGTTCTTTACGTCGTTTTTCGATAATCTTCTCCTCATCTTCTTCATCGTCGATATCGATGTCAGCGATTTCGCTCTCACTGCTAGATTCTTTCTGCTGCTTTAGTCCCTCGCTAAGTGAATCTTTAAAACGATCATCATCCAGCTTCCGACCCCTACCGCCGCCACCTCGACCACCATCGCGCCCATTTCTTTGCATACCGCGACCGTAATCCCGATCCCGGTCTCTGTCACGACCGCGATCACGCTCTTTTTCCCTGTCCATCCTACCACCGACACCTGGCCTCATATCACGATCTCTGCTTCTGCTGCGACCACGGAAACGCTCGCGAGAACCCAACCCACCAATGCCGACTCCTCCCCCACGGCCACGGTCACGCTCGATGGACCGTCTTTCACGGCTCCTGTCCCGTGGAGAGTATCCGCGTCGATCACGACGTCTTTCCATCGAACGATCCCGATCTCGCTGGCGAGCTCGTGCTCGTTCCCTATCGCGTTCTCGGTCCCTTTCTCGTGCCTTTTCACGCTCGAAGCGCTCCTCAGCCATACGTCGCTTATAATTATCTTCCTCCCGGTTGCGACGGTCTTCCCTGGTTCTAATTTCACGGTCACGTTCGCGGTCACGATCGATTTGCTGTCGCGCACGAACATCTCCCGCCGGATGTTGATAGTCTCTAGCTCTTCTAGTGTCCGCTTCAGTGTTACTGCCTCTGTTCGCCGGCTGTACCTCCTCTTTGCCACCTCTCGAAGTACGGTTCGCCAGGGTGGATGATTTCTTGCGAAGCTGATCGGCATCTTCCGGCGAAGAGTCCCCGTCGATGGTGATGACTGCTTCGTTCGGATCGACACGCTTCTTTTTCACGGGTCTGTCACCTCTGGCGTTCGCCTCGGCCCTAGACAGTTTTCCATCTTCATCGTCGTCCGTCGCATACTCACCGAGACGTGCCTGAAGCAAAGCTTTTTGTCGCATAAGGTCTTCCAAATTCAGCTCATCGTCTTCGATAACAGCAACGTCCGGACTTGGGGCATCTTCCTGTGCGGTTCCATCACTCTCACTTTCAACGGAAACCACGTCCTCTTTACGCTTGTCTAAATTTTGCGTCAACATCTGCACCAGCTTGTCAGGGTCCGTCGAAATCTGTCCCTTACGTTTTTCAGTCACCGCCTTCGCACTGCCATTGTTCTGTACGTCGCTGAGAACGGGCATTTTCACACGAACAGCTTGTTCCGGTTTTACATGGTCTGGAGCAGATCCATTGTTAGTGTGTTCTCCCTCGGAACTACTATCTTCTTCTTCATCATCATCCTCGCCACGGTGTTTCCTTTTGTGCTTCTTGTGTTTCTTTGGTTTGTGCTGCTTGTCCGGTTTATCCGATTTAGATGACTTTTTGTGACGCTTATGTTTCTTGTGTTTGCGTGAGCTGCTGCTATGTTTGTGCTCCGATTTATTCTGAAGCACTTGCTCCTCGTCGGCTGTTTCGCTATCGTCTGAAGCGATACTGCTAGATAATCGATAGCAATAGAAAATATAAGTATAATAATTAACCGCAAACATCATCAAACTTACATCACTTCTCGAGAAGCCATGTTTCCAGGAACAACTTGAAGCCCGTTGATTAAATGAACACAGATTCTTGATTATTTTAACCACTGTATCAAAATTCACTTAACGAGGACAGCGTATGCACACAGCGTATGGGCTTTAACTACTGCATTCACACAGCAAATATTGAAATGTGTTGTGAAACGTACTTAAGTTAAATGTTTTGTTAATAACCTGTAATCCACACACAATCTAGTTTTGCAGAAGGCAAGGGCACAGGGAGGTTGAGTCATTCCTTATAAATGATTCCAACTTTTTGAGAAAAAAAACAAAGAAAATTTGACGCATGAGGTACGGCGTGTTATGAAAGTTTAGTACGGAAGTCGTTTGTTTGCATCCATATTGGATCATTTGTTTGCTGGATAAAGATCATCCAAATTCAATACAAATCGAAATATGAGCAAATATTTATGATTTTTGCATTACCAATACCATTCTTTCATTCGCATTCGGTTGAAGGATGTTTTACTTACGATTAATTTAGCCAGAAAGATTTCGAAAGACTGAGTACTGCTTTTATTTGACTAATATTATGTTTGTTCGTAAGTTTCGTGCTAAAGAGTAAAACGACTTGATACAATTGCCAAAATCATTCAACATAAACTGTCCAACATTCGTTTTGGTCATATGAAACTTTAAAGTGTTTGTCAGATTCCAACAATTTCTGATAATTTTAATTGGTGACGAGTAAACGTTGTTATCGTCTATGTGTACCTTAAGAACAATTGTCCGCCATGTTCTATAAACAGCGTAACACAAAACACCGTCATATTTGTCAACATAAAACGTCATACCGCTCAGATTATCCAGCCTTCACAGTAGTTAAATGGAATTTTACATATGCGTTTGGGAAATGTGAGAAAAATGTTGTTTTACTCGTTTTACATGTCGAAAACGAACGAATTCGTTGAAACAATCACATTCAAATCATGGATTTGGTAAGATTCGATTTCATTGAGAACCAAGCCTCTCGTTACGACACGGTGATTAATTGAACGGCATTTGATGTTGAGAACATGCACCTCTCATTTTACTTTCGCCCTCATGAAATATTTCACGGCGAAAATAAAGTCGGGTTAATTTTTGAAGGAAATTTTTTCACACCGTGGGAGAATAAAATGCCTATAGGGTAAGTGCACCAATTGTTGTGCTATCGACGGGAAAATGGAAAATATGAGCAAACCATAGCGGTTTGTGTTCTAAAATCAGTTTTGTCTTGTAGTTTATTTTATTTACCTATTTTTCAAGACTTTTTACAAGTATTTTAAGTCTTTATTTTCAAAAAATCATAATTTCAAAATTTGCTGTCAAAAAATTAACAGTCCCTTATCGATTTGCTTGAAAACAGCTATTTTTTCATTTATGTTTTTATTTAAGTCCTTCATTCAAGTTTAGTTCAGTATAACATTAATATTTGCTGTAAATCTGACAATTTTTTAGAGTCTTCAAAATTTTAAGGAATCTTGATGAGCTTTGGCTGTTTACAAAAATTGTTATTAGTCGATCTAATTTACAGTCATATAAAATATCTCTTTATTTTGACATAAAATTACGTTTATTTTAAGTTTATTTTGAATTTAAAATGTTAATAGTTATTTTGTTGGTAAAATAGCTTATGCATAAGTTTGCATTGATTAAAATTGTTATTATTTTTTGTTATGAAATTTAATTTTTCTGAATGAGCATGTTTATGATCTCTATTTCTTTCTACCTCTTTCTCTGTCTTTTTCTCTCTCTGTTGCTTTGCTTCTCTTTTTCTCTTTCACTTTCTTTCTTTATTTCTTAATCTTTCTCCATCTTTCATTACTCTTCTCTTTCTTTCTATGGATCTCTCTTTCTCTCTATTTATCTCTTTCATCTGCTCTATTACTTTCTAAGTCTCTCTCTCTCTCTCTCTCTCCCTCTCTCTCTCTCTCTCTGTGTCTCTTAAGTGTAACGACTAAAAGACATGACTGGCTTGCAGAGGGATTTTATCACCATAGCAGATTTTTTGCTTGCCAGGGGAAACAGTCCGAATAAGGTTATGGTATCGATCCTGTAGTGTGAAAAACCGACGCTGTAATCACTACACCGCATCTGTATCTGGTTTGTCATATATTTTTTCTTTTTTGTTACATTTTTTAGATATTTAGATGCTTACTGCAAGAATTTAGATATTTAGATATATACTCAACTCGAAACAAATAGAGAATTTGTATAATGTTGTAGAAGATTCATACACAAGTGTTTAAAAGGATATTTATTTGAGACTTTGCATTGTTCTTAAAATTTTTCAATATAGTATGTCTAGGAGACCAATATCTTAAATTTTGGAGCACCTGACTCCCTGAACAATTATACGCTCTGTCAAATATGATGGAAGGGAAGCATATAGTACACGTTTGGTTGTATTTTCGTTCTTCATGGGGGAATTCACGAGCATTGAACAAAATGCTTGCATCGTGACTATTACATTGATTTTCCAGCTTGACAGGCGTATGAGAAATTAAAAAAAAAAAATCAACGCATTCATACATTTCATTGCAAAATAGACAAAACCTTACCTTACTTATCTGTTTTTTTTTTGTTCACATCCCTCCGATACAATTAACTCGTGAATGCACAAGTGATTCAAAGCGACTAGCTTTGGTCACTTAATATCGAGTGGTTGTTCGAACGTAATGTGGTTTTTTTCAGTTTATTTTTCTAATTTCCGTTGAGAAGGTCAATCATAAAGAGGACCATCGACAGTCTAAATCTGTAATGGTACTCGTTAACATTTTTTATGGTCCGAGTGAAATTCCGCGAAGGAGGTTTAATTTTATACAGCTAATTACACGTCAGCTGCTTTACAACACAACAATATATTTTCGAATAATAGAAACATTGCTAATGACTAATACTCACCAGTTTACGTGACCTTTGGGTGATAAGATGGTAAGCTAATTAAATTGACTAAAAGTGTAATAATCCATAATAATTATGTAAACAGTTGTGTTTTAACATCATTATCATTTAATAATACTGCTTAAATACAAAAAATGCCAAAAAAACTTGTTAATAACTCCAATTAAATGAATTTGCCTTTAGTATAAATCTGATGAGTTTTACTACATAATAAACAATTCATATACTGCATTTATTTCTTTCCTGCTTAAAGATCAAGTTGGAAGATAGCGGTAGACTAAAACTCATATGATAATCTCGGTATTTGTCAGTGAGCCAGTTGACGTAGCTACGTACATTTATACGAAATTATTTCTATATGTTGATAAACATTCTAAAACTGGTTTGGTTTCAAGCACAAACATTTCATGTAATGTTTCACGTTAAATTGCTTAATAGTATCATTGTTTGAAATTTGACGATAAGTGTAAACACTAGGAATACAAACAGGAAAGAATGCAAAAAAGTTTACCAAAAATGTTTTTTTCCTTCAATTTTTACTTATGATACGTTCTCCTGGCTCTGTAGTCACGTTTTCAGATATTGTGGGAACGGATCTGTAAGAGGCAGTGTAACATTTGTGTAATCGATATAAATTTATTGGTAATAGATACCGAATGAGGATTACCCTTAATTAGCTTGTAATGTTAATTATTCAAGGCAAACGACCGAACCGATTCGGGTAACCTTTAACCAGTGCTAGCAAATAGAGAACAAAGTGGATAAAACTTTGGCAACATCCAAGGTAACCTATGAGATGGGGTTTAGAGTCCAAATTCCATGGCCCGGAGAAATAACCGCAGCGATTATTGTTGTTCCATTAAAAAGTTGTTCGAACGGTTTTTCACGACATGGAGCTCCGAGCGTCTGGTTCGAGTTTCCAACCGGCACTGTTTCGAGTGCGCAAAGTAAACAAACAGCCGACGGGAAGCATGGTCCGTGTCGGGTTCCTGCTCTCACTCCATCTCTATTCCACACGCAAAGTATATTTTTTTTATTGCGTATCGTTCGGTGGGCCGAGATTCTTCTGTTTGTTCCTTCATTCTGGCGGCGCGTGTGGTCCCTGCGAGCTTCAGAGCGAATGGAACGTAGATGGAACCGCGAGAGCTGGTTTCGTTAAGCGTCGTTAAGTCTGAGCGTAACTCTCTGCTCAAACGGAAACAGATGTTTCTTACCCTTCTTCCCTACCCGTCAATCGTTGCGCGGCCGGTGTTGCGATGGAGACGCCTGGTGGCGTACGTTCCCATATCGTGAAGCGGATGTTTCTCCATTGAAATCGTTTGCATGGTTGGTTTGCATAAACATTCCAACCGGTGGCTGTAGCGTCACCTAACGAGAGGTCAAGTGTGAGCACAAATCAATGAAGGAGAGACTGCGAGAGCGAGTTAGCGAGGAGAGTAAATTGTAGAAGGATTCAACGACGAACGGTGGTGCTGGTATGTTCGATAAAATATACGACTCACAAGCATCGGATTCATTCAGTCTTTCTGAGCTAGCCATCGTAGTAGGTTGGCAGACTATCCTCTGCTGCTTTGTGTCAGTCAGGCCACGCGAGGGAGCACAAGCTAGCGGTGTTTAAGTTCTACATGCGTCAAAGCACACGACATTAAAGTGCGGAGGAATCTGGTTGGGTTCCGTTTACAACAAGTTTCCCGTTCGCAAGGCAACAGGCGCGTTCGGAATCGCGAATAGTGATTTTTGTTAATGCTGCTTATTCGTGACCGTCATTGGCTGTGTCTAGCCGCCATTCAACAGCCATAAATTAGCACAAATAGATTGCTCATTTTGTACAGCATTTGCTATCTAATTGTGCGCGTGTGTTCGAGAGATTGTGCCGTACGTTCTAGTTTAGGGTTCCGATGGTCCGGTGAACACCGCAGCATGTTGTAATTCCTGTGGTTTAGCAAGGATTGAATAAGTTCAGCGCCTGCTTCGACGCGACGCAGATGCTGGATGGTGTATTTGTTTTGTTTGAATTAAAACATGCAGGCACACTTTCGGAGGATAAACAGTAGATTGAGATAATAAATTCGCGGTGAGTGCATGCGTGGTTTTGTGTGGAGTGGTTTGCTGGTATTTTTTTGTTTGTTTGTTGGTGGAATGCAGTAAATACGCCTTATCCGCACGTGGTGCTGGTGGGAATAGTTTTCCATAACTTTAGCGCTAATACCACACACTGGAGTTACCGCACTGTTTGCTAAGGGATTTCACACGGCAACGGTCGACCAGCATATAAGCGTCAAAGCCCTACCGAGAAGGTTTTGTAGGGGGAAGCTCGTTCATCATTTTTGGAGTACACTGCGGTTCGACAGTGCGTGGTCCTCATTATACGCTGCTGACAGAGTGAAATTTTATCCATTGCAGGTAAGCCTGGGCACAATGTGGGCTAAAATGGACGCTCTATATGTTAACTTAAAACCACCAAGCTGGCACCGAGGCCCGTTTTGCACCACATTCTCTCAATGTTAAAGTTTTTGTTCCTATATTATGAGTGAAGATCTATACATTATGGATACTATAATCAAGAAAAGTAATCACCCAATAAATTTCATGCTAGTAATATCGTCATTAGCATCCATGCCGTCATTAGCCCAATATGGTTGACTCTAGATGCCATAGTTAAGGATAGGACATTAATTTAGTCTAATTAGAAGATTGGTCCTAGGGTGGCAAAATATTTGCCAGCATATCAACCTATACGATTTTCTTAATTAAAAAAAGTTGGTAAGGATGTTAATGTTTGATGAAAAATCGATATTAATGTTTGATTTTGAGCAAAGCTTTGTTTGTATTATTGATTGTTTGCTACAACAAAGCTGTTTTAGTTCCATGCCATTCCACGGTAATATGAATGATAAAATTGTTGTGAATAATATATTCTTTGAATGAGCAATAAATCAGTCACGTACCATCGCTTAAATAAAGGTCCTATTTCATTGCAACACAACGTGCATATCGCGCCGAGTTGTAGGCGATGTTTGGAAAAACTTTGCACCTTTTACTCCGCCCAGGACTAAGTGCAAGTTCATATAAGCTTACACATTTGTTGTGGTTAAATATTCACACCACCCATTTATATGTTACGATACAAGTTCACTTAGCCAGGAAGTGTTTTGCCAGGGCCAAAGTGGAAAGTGGAAAATCGTTGATGTAAAATTGAATAATTAATAAACCATTCACCGAGGTAGTTTGCGTAAGGTTTGCGTTTCGACAGCAAAAACAAAACGCATCCATCCAATGCATGGTGTCGCTTTGCAAACATATATGTCGTAGAGTAATCATGGTGAAGTGTTGGTGGTATTTTCGGTTCTCACTCAGTGGTTTTATTTTTAATTGAATACATCGATTGATTCCATATGCAGTTGATGGGTATTGATTTTTTCTCCGACAGACAAGATCGTTTCGTTCTGACATTTCGTAATCATTTTTTTGATGCCAAAATGAAATCGTTGATAGGAAGAATCTCTAGTCATCATTGTAACACGAGCTTGTGGCTATGTTTCTAGTATTTTCCAGACGCACGTATGCTCACCATTATACCATCATCATGCTCACCGATTGGATGAGCAAAAATAAAATGCCTTATTTGTTAGTGTTTCTCAACGTGCTATCAGTTATTACACATGGCTTGGCATGTAGCGGAATTTTGCATACATGACGTTTTACGGACCGGGTAAATGATGGCTCGAGAGCCAATTAACAAGAGTTTGCAGCAAAAATAAACAAGTTTGCTTAAAAAAGTTGTGTCCACCTGATGCCTATGAGCACATAGTTTTGCATAATAAAGGTATCTAAACACACTGTCGGACGACTATTTACTGTTGGAGTATGAATTCATACTTTATGTCAGGATCGTACTACTGACATTCCTTCATATGTGAAAGTTGTTCTCACCTATTTTTTTTTATAAATTAAACAACCAATTTGCTAATGAAGGAGTGTAAGGTTTAGCTGGTTAATAGTTTAAGCCAACTTCGTACATATGTAGGATAGATGACACTCTTCCAGGCACTCAAACATGGACACATTTGAATAATGAAAGAATTAACTTTTCACACATGCTCTCCGTTCATGATTTGTGGCAAACACATTAATAAAGCCACAGGCGGAAAGGTAATATGGATAAAGGACTAATTAAAAATAAGGGACGTCGTAGAACAAACCTGTTTTTTTTCAACTCGCAATTGATAGGATGGCGCCGCCTCTGCACTGATGTCAGCTGTCCGAATTTATTAGTGTGAAGAGTTCAAAGGGCTTTCGTAACACCGACTCTTACACGGAATAACGAACAGTGTTACAGTAATGATGACTATGAAGTACACCTGGATGTGTGTTTCCATGGCAGCAAGCGATTGTACGATTGTGAGAATAAAAATCTTCAAACAAGTATCCGCATGGCTTGATTTAACATTCTTCCGAAAAGCACCTTGACGGTTCGATTTTTGTATCACTTCGATATTTACTTTCACTGTGCTTGGTTTACTCTGCTATCAAGTATTGCTTACTTTTTTATCTGTGTGTAAGAGTGGGTGGCAAAGCACTTGCTGGTATTGAAGTGAATGGGTGAAACTGTTCGTGATATTTGTATTGTTGTGCTCTACGCTTGGTGTCAGTTAATAATAGGCAGATACAGTATAAATCCTTGTGTAAATAAACATAATACGGTGCATGATTCATGCATTAAAATGTTCTCGTCATGTTCTGCTCATGCTCGTTATAGCATAAACAGTGTATGGAAAAAATACTTTAAAGTTGACGTTAAAATGGACATGGTGTTTTACGGAATAGTGAACATACAAATCCATTGAAAATTGATTAATATGAAGATTGCTTTCCGCTTTTATCAAACAAATTTGGTCAGTTTATTGTAGATTTTCTAGTTATTGTCGAGATCGAAATAAGTTTTTGAAAGAAAATTTTTCAAGATATCTAGAACCATTTCTTTAAGAAACACACAAATTATTGCTTGCGTTCATCAGTGTAAACTCGGAAAATATATTTACCTCTTACTTCTCCTCTCCATCTGATTACACAATCAATACAGCATTTATATTCAATTCACTATTTAGTTATTTAAGCTACTAGCAATGCTTTTTTCAATTAGTGGAAATATTTTTTTTGTTTTATAAAACTACTGAACTAATTACTTCCGAGTCTTTATGTATATTCAACCTTTTCCATATCTATGAAAATTGGTCAAAGGTTTAAATATACTATTTTGTAAATATTAGTTATTGTTTATTGTAGTGTTACATATTTTCGTTACGTTTTGTTTTTGTTTCCCTCAAAATCGTATTTCCTTTTGAAAGGGGTACAGTTCCAGACCGTTTTAAATAGTTCGGAGAGTAAATACCTAAACAATCATATAGTTTTCATAAGAACCGTTAACTCAAAAGTTTTCTAGATTTTATATCAGCTGATACGCTTGATTGAGCAGCTGGAAGCTGAATTATTTTAACAATCCAGAGTGAACTCAAATTCTACGAGATGTGTTAATGGTTTACTGCTCGACTCTGTTCTCAACTTCCAAAATTAAAATGTTAGAAACTTGGAAAACCAAAAAATGGAATCAAACTTCATCAATTGAAACCATCAAAATATATGAAAAATAATTGAAAGAAATGTCAAATGTTAATTACCAATAATAGAATGATATTCCCTAACGATAGTGAAAACAACCATGATTCGTACATGCAATACAATTCTTCTGTAGAGATTCATTACTAGAAGCGCTTGGTTTATTTGATAAAAGTGGCTGAATTCACGCATCACATGACTATGATGAATTTCCCATGATGAAACGAAATTTTGAGGCTCCTTACAACTCAAAGCGTCTTGCCAGGACCGTTGATGGGAGTCCTGCTGAAGCACACACAATAACACTTACCGACAGAGTCGCACGTTACGGCAAAACCACATACGGTGTTGGTGGAATCAGTGTGCATCTACCAGTTTTTACCATTAAGCCATTCTTTCCGCCAGCGGAGCGTGAAAAATGGGAAAGCTGCGTCATTTTCCGTTGCAAACGCTGAGCAGAAACCCACATGTGCCGGATATTGACTTTTGTGGCCGTATCCTTTATCAAATAATCGCTCGTGGGCCCACCGGTGGGCAGGAAACGGGCGCTAGGCACGAAGCAGGGGATAAGAATCGCCAATACATAATCTGTAGGCTTTGGGAAGTCCGGCGAGAAGTGGGCGATACAATTGGTCATCATCTCGCTCGCATGTATCGCAATCAAACCACGAACTGTTGCTGAACCGAGCGGGAAGGTTTTACATGCGATTTGCCGCCGATCGAAGGCACTTTCACTATTTTGACCAGCGGTCGATGCTGTTCGGAAGATAGGCCGGATGAGATTATGGTGTTTGCTTTTGCTGTGGATTTCGAGTTACCACAATTCATGACCGTGCGGGAAAATTTCTATTCAAGCGAAGATACTTTGAACACAGATGTTGATCAATGCAGTTTCCTTTTATCGGAAGCTACACTGCTGATCGGTTGGAACATCTTCTAACGGTTGAACATCTCGTTTCCTGATGTTCGAATGGAACAATTCTCTCAATGGAAAATTGTTGATGTTTACCTACTGCTATTGCTATGTGTGAATGTTTGTAACACAAACGACGGAACAAGACAGTCGGCCAACGAGCGTAGGCGTAAAGGCAAACAATTTTTGGAATTTAAACAATCGACGTGAAACACAGGAAGTGGAGATATAATTTACAATCCAAACGCGGGATACACTTTTTCTGTGAATCGGCGCGCCGGCTGAACGGGAAGCAACATTTCAACCAATTTTCTCGATTTGAAAACAATTTTCCTAGTCATAATTCTAACAGGTAGATACGAAATAATAAATAAGATGTACAGTTTTCCGTTTCGCCGTTCGTAAAATTGCCATAACCGGCAATCGCGCAATGCGAAACCGGCGAGTGTTTGTTGTTGCGCTCGATATCATTTTCCGTCAAAGTTCTTCAAGTGCTTTTCCTTTAGCCCTGATTTGTGCATTTCGTACTTTTCGTACCGCACCGCTTCCGTGGCCAGAGCGGTGCAAAGTGATACCGGACAACTTAAATAGCTCTCGGATGAAGTACCTCCAGCAAATGGCAGGTTAAGCCGCGTAAGCCACCGCGTTGAAGTTGTAGGCGCTTTGTCTTCGTGTTCAAGTTTTTCAACTTTCGGTTTTCCCAGCGCACAGTGAACGGACTGTGGCAGAAGCTTTAAGCTCGTGTCTCGTAGTATCCGAATCTAATTATTCAATTTTCTTTCTCCGCCATCCTTCGTGGACACCTTTATTGGGAAAAGTTGTTGACCTTATTAGGTGCGTAATGTGGTGAGTTCTAAAGAATGTGGAATGATGCCCTACGTTGTGGATCGCAATGCATTGATTGTTACAATTACAGTATTTTTGGTAATAAATGTCCGTTGTTACGAAACAGATCTTTTCTGATTTTCGCTCCTAATTAAGGGATAAAAAGGTGAAAAGTGTGCATTCATCTTGGGTATATTTGGGAACAAATTCTGTAACCTGCATTTTGAAAAAATTCAATTAAATACATAATGATTTCAACTTACTTTGATGCTGATATTTTTCAATGCGTTGGAAACGAAAAAGTCTTTAAAATTGCAATGTTAGAAACATCATTCGTATTTGAATATTGACACTAGAGTTGCCACAAGAAGTGATCGCATTGATGGGTTATATAAAAAATGAAAACAATGCCTTTGTAGATGAGAGTGCGAAAAATATTCAAACAGGTGGTAGATTAAATTATGAAAAAAGCACAGCTCGAATTCAGTGTAAATAACAAGAGGGTATCGTTTGTGCCATCGTTTCCTTAACTAAACATCCGATTTTCCGACACAGCCCATTAAGTCGAAAACACGATCCAAACTAAGAGCCTATTTAAGCTGCAAGGAGTTTCGCGATGGGTCTAAGCTTTTTTTTTCTTTCTTTGTTCCATTATTCATGAGGAGTAATTTCATCGACAAACTGACGGCATTCGTCACGTTTCGTTTTCAAGTCATGGCCTCGGCCTGTGACGTGGGACAATATTTTGAGAGCATTCGACAGCTATGCCGTTTACCACTTTGTTTCGTCGAATTTCTTATCCGTGCCAGCGCGGTTACTGCCCGGAAACCAAAGTGATTTCACGACCGCCATCATTCTGCCAGCGTGTCGCGGCGATTGGTCGGCAAACGATGGTTAATATCACGTTTTCTTGTCATTCAATCATTAGCAGTAGTGACACTGAGATTGTACGGGGAAGATTGATGAGTGTTCGTGCGCGTGACGCAAATAGAAAGATTATTTGGCGTAAACAATCATATTAGCATCATATTTAGTCAAACGTTCACGTGCAAAATTGTTTGTTTCGCATCATCGCTCGGGGGAAAAATATTGGCTAATTTATAAATGGTAGGTACAAAAAATGCTTCCAAATTTCGTTCACTCTCGCTGTGGCACTTGTTACGCAATATTAATTTCATAACCAGAACGATAAACAATAAGACGACATAACTCAACCTAAAACTCGTGTAGAAATGGACACCACTTTTCCCAATCTGCTCTGCTTGCTGCTTCTTTCCTATGCGATGGCTGATCGTGAACAGCGAGGATACCAAACACAAAGATTTATGTCACTACTGATATTAAATGCGAAAAGATACAAACAATAAACTCCGATTAAATTGATTTGTTGCTTCTTACGGGCTGAAGATGTCGGTTTGAATTTAAATGACAACATTTTTTTCTGGAATATTTATGATTTTTTCCAGCTACCAGTTCGATTTTAGACTAAAACCATGAACGGAATAATAATACAGGAGATAGTGCGACGGGACTGCTTAAAGTTCGAGCTATCGTGGATGTATACATTATTGATGGCATCGTTACCATTTCGAATCAACTACCATCACCGATTCGATTTGTGTTCGATAAATATTTCATACTAAATCTCCTTCATCCTAACCCGAGTGGAAACCAAGTCGTGTAAACGGTCTCGGTGCCAGTGTGTCGAATAGACTTATCGGCATAGATGACGAATGCAAAGTGAAATAAATTACGATTTCGGTGTTTATTGTCGGTTGTTTTAGTTTAGAGCGTAGTGTATTGGCACTTGGTTTTATTCATTTGATATGGCTCAATTATAGTCGAATAGAGATGGTTATAAACACCTGTCCGTTGGAGATATGTAAATGTTTCGTGTGAAGCTGAATATGACTCAATTGTCATCTAATTCGTGTGAAGCTCGCAATCCAATCGAAACTGCTTCCACAAATTTAAGGCTTATATCGTTTTTATAGTGACAGAATTATTTTAGTACTTTTAGTTACTTTGCTTGATCAGTTTCACAATGTTATACACAACATTAGAACGCGACAGGAATGAAACAAATCAACTATTAAAAATAATTTATTCAATTTGTAATTTGATAAAGTTTATAGACCAATTTTTGCAAAAATAAAATGTTGCGTAAGAAGAATGAGTAAAAGTAGACTTCATTGGTCTACTCACCTATCACGCATGTTTTCAAGCTCTTTTTACAAGCGATGCACATAAAGCGAATGGATGACTAGTGCCCAAAACGTGCCAAATTATCCTCAAAATGAACAGCTCCATCATTGCACAATCGATTGTTTCAGCTCATCACGGTAAAGACAATGTATTGCTGCCGGATGGTACGTAAGAGCCAAATCTGATGCGTCAACATTTTGGAGCACTTGTTCCCTACACTCCCGATCGGCCTGTTCGTTAGCTGACAATGATATTGTAAATGATTCGCAGAATGTCCCTTGATGTGGCGGTACCTTCGTACGTTATCGCAATGACGTTCGTTAGGATGACCAAAAATAGTCGATTGGCCAACCGACGGCCCCCGAAAGGGACACATTATTTTTCTATCGAATCCTTCATTTGATTACACAAAAGGTTCGGTGTGTCGGGTTATGAGCTACTAGCACGGAGAACGGCACTGGGAACTAGCTCTTCCCTAAATATTACTAATTTATCAAGGATATAGCTTCGGAATGGTCATCCAACCAAGTCTACCGTACTATGGGCATAATTCTACCAGAACACACCTTTGCTCATGTCGCCGTGAGAAAGGACGACAAAGTGTCACAAAAGCACACTACTTTTCTTAATCTGGGTGTGAAAATGAGTTTTGTTTTTGTGGCTACCCTTGTCTACCCTTGGCTACAAACGTTCTAGTGTGAAGATAAATAGTAGAACAGGAGCAGGAAATTCAACCATATGAAAGCGTTGGTTGACTAGCTCCATTGGAAGACGGTTAGAAAAAGCGTACGACCGTATAATATAGTTTGCCTGATGAACTCCCTCGGGCGAAAGCAAATCAAGTAACTAAATTACAGAGGCTAATACAATCGCGTCTAACTGATTAGCGAGATAAAAGCAGGAGAAACCAGCATATTTGTGTTCAAATGAGCTTTGTTTTCATTTTACCTTCATTCCAATTTTACCAGCCGATTGACTTGCTAAGAAGTTAAACTAGTTATCGAATGCTTTGTGCAAGATCACTTGGTTTACGATACGTGATGTAACACATGTTCAGGCAGACTCACCAAGCATCAATCCTGATGTAATTCTCAAAGCAAACGTATTCGAAATTATGCATTCTTTTTCCCTACTACGTGTTTAGCTGGACCGGGAAGGTTTAGATACATAAAATGTTTTATGATATTTGTCTCTGTATACCGCTTTCTCTTTCTTTAGTGAACGATATCTAAGGCTTGGAATAAACTGAACGCAACATTTATTTCCTACCAGGCGTTGGTTTTTCGACAGTAGAGCGCTGGTCTAAGAGAGAAGATTTCAAGCTCAAATCGTTCATCGAAAACAACGGAATGCCATAAACCGGTACCAAGGGACGAGCAAAACTCGCCTAGCAACGCTGGTGCAATTCCTAGTAAACATTCATGCTTTGTCAAATAAAATTCAACATAAAAGCTACCAAAATACCTTGCCCCAATATCAACAAGTACATCTGAAAACGCCACGAAAGAGTTTATTGCCATCGGACCAATATGAATCTAATCAGTTACCATGTTTGGAGTGGAAAAAATAAGTTTTCAAATTTATTGTGACATGCTACCTTTACCGATCCCTCGGTAAACTAGTTCAACTGCTCAAAACATTCCGGTACCGATTAAAAGGAAAAAGTCAACTTTTTTTACTTCTTTTGTCGCATCAATAACTAACATTTGACGCCTTCACTTTGATGTTGTCGTTTGCATCAAATTCCTTTCGATGAACTCAATCGGAATGCGATTCCAGCTGTTACAATTTTTCACTTCATACTAAAATGTAGAACCCCATTTCAGAAAACGGGGTATATCTTAAGCGGTTGTCGCACGGACTAGGCTGTAAATGTGGTAGCAATCTGGCACCATGCGACGTTTAATTCACTAAATAAGCTGCTTTTATTGGCATGAGGGTGGAATGGAATTTCACATTTTTTTTGTAGAAAGGTTACCGAAGCGTATCGAAAGTCAGTCAAAATTATTTATGACACGTTGGTGAGCTCCATTTTCTCAGAGAAAAATTCTTATTTTTCGACGTAAACGACACAAGTTACCGAAGAGAAGACCTAAAAATGCTTCCCTTATATTTCAGAGAAACTTAATTTCAATCCACGATTTTATTCCAAAATCCATTTCCGTGCCGGTAGGAAGGCTTCACTTTAGCAGTGTATCAATCTTAAATGATTCGTCGTTGATAGCCAAACCGGTGTACGGCTGGGGTGGCTTTTATGAGCTACTAACTGCGGCACAGCGCTTTGATTAGCCTGAATTCACGGATGCTAACCGTTCGATGTCTTAGGGCGATGGAATAGGTAACCACGTGACGTCGAGGATTTAAGTAGAAATCCAACTATATTCGTCGACATCCTTTCGTCATGTTTTATGCATCGCTGCTACCTGATAGTAAGTTTTTTATTCGTTTATCCTTACACGCCATCTTTTCGAGAAGGTCTGAAATGTTTGGATTTGGGATCTCTTTTTTATGCTATCTTGAAGCGCGCTATGGTGAATGCTGAGTTGGAGCGTGTTGTGTTTTGTGGTTGCATGCGTTGAATAGTCAGCAAAATCTCTCTCTCTCTCTCTCTCTCTCTCTCTCTCTCTCTTTCCATCCCTCTTTTTGTCTCTCCCTGGGTTGAGAACTCTGTAATGTCTTCATCCATCCGGAAACCACACCAAAATCCACATACATAAAACGCTATTCAACCCGTTTGCGTACGGATCCGGTTAAAAGTTTTATCAGATCTCGTCCCTTCCACATAATTCGGCGAAGAACTTCGTTATGGTTCGTTTTCACAAGGACGGTTGAATCGGTTGCCCATAGGAGAAATACTGCCCACCGTTGAATTGGGTCCGGAGTGAAACAAAACTAGAACACGGCTGTCTTACGCGTGTCACTTCGGAGTCGATGGTTGATTGTTCGGACAACAAACAGTGAAGAGCCGAAGCGTTTGCGTTTTTGAAAAGGGTTGGATGTTTGGTCACCCCTAAGCTAGTTCACGAGGGCCCACTGAAACATAGAGCCCACGCTTGCTCGGACATTAGCTATGTTTGGAATTTCCTTTGCTTGTTTTTGAGCCTCTTAATTGGTCTTAAAAACGGTTAGATTTAAAAAGTTAGTTACATAAAAAGTTTGCTTTATTGTAAACTATTTCAAACTAAGCAATACATTCAGACGGCTCCTTCTGGAATAAATTTAATTAAATAAACAATTTCAAAAGTTGGGCAATTCTACCACTGTACTGCCTTCAACAATTATTCTTTCTAATCCGTTTTATGTGGAAATGATAAAAAAAATCGAACACTGAAATGATAAACCAATTAAACATAAATTAAATAAATCATTACTACATTTTTACTAATACTTTTACTAACTGGTTTAGTTTTGGTGTACCATTTCTCGACGTAACCGTTCGTATATTTAATTTATTACTTTTCACACGATTGCGTGAGCGTTGCATGCCGGCAGAAAGAATGTTGGGAATTCTTCCACTGCACTGCACTGAACGAGTTTTTTTTCTGTGCATTAAGAAAATAGGAAAAAGCGTAAAAAGCTTCGTCGTTTCTCACCAGCCATGGTGGAATGTAATTGTTGCATTGCTGCGTATGACACCATCAGCGCATCAGTGTACTTGACTTTGACTCGCGAGTGCTGGTGAACCATTTGGCCTCAAGGGTTTGGGAAAAACGTGAGAGTGTGAGTGTTAGAGCAACGGCGAGGAAATCAATCATAGACGCGTATCATCTTCAAGCGACGCAACGGTTGGGAAATGGTGCACCAAAAACGTTTTCAATACGAACACGCTCGTATATTTCACGCTCGCACAACACGGAATATGAAAACGGAACACATGAATTGTGTAAGCAGTACGCTTTGTAAATATTTAGCTTTGATAGAATTATTAAAGCGCAATATTTTGTATACACTAGGAAACTGATTTTTGGAATAGCAGGAAATGCAATATTGGAATATTTGGAATTTGGAATTAGAATATGGAATATTTTTGTAGATTTAATACGCATAGGAAATGAAATATGGTTGTGATAAATATGGAAATTGAACTGAGTAACTTAATTATACTGATATTTAACTACAAACAGATGTAAAAAAAAATCTATTTTTATAACAAATTAAACGGATAAACTCCTATTTTAACAAACTTTTTCCAATAGGAAAAAATAAACCATCTTTGTAAAAATTCAATTCACTGCACTGAAAACCTGATTGAAAAAAATAAACATCTAAACCGGTTCTATTGATGCCTCGAAGATTCACCTACGGTATTGAGTTTTTATGACTTGAACTAGTAGATGGAGAATGAAAGTCTTTTGATATAGATTCGGAGTTTTCCTTCATCGTGCTCGTTTCGTTTATCTGCTTTACGAATTTCGATCGAACGCATCCGGAAACCTTTACACGCTCTCTTACCGCATCCACATCAATTAAGATTCTTTGTAAGGATTATTTCACAAAGGAATGACTTTATTCTATCATGAGCGATGTAAACAGGGAGAGAGAAAAATCTTCTGCAAATTAGATTTTACGTCATCACATAGCTACACAGGAAATCTGAGAAAGCACAGGTGGCGGGCAAATCGTCTCATTTGCAAACAGCGGTAGCCTTTATTGTTTCGCCAAGTTCACAGTGTCGTACTACCACAGTAAATCGCGTCAGCTAAATCGAACGCTCAAGCTTGAACGTGCACGCTATTTTGGAGCGTCTCTTGGGTAACTGGCGTCTGAGAACACTTTAAATTGGTCTCAATGCTCCTTCGTCGGCACACCAGGGACAGGTTTACGAGTGTTTTGTTTGAAGAAAATCGCGGGTAAATGGCTTCAAGCTTTAGCAGTAACTTTGAAATCTAATTTTGTGATTTAATTTTACTGCCGAGTGGCGAATGCCATTGGTTTTCTTTCGCTTCTGACAGAGCATTCTCTCTCTCTCTACGTAACGCGCGGCTGTAAAAACCTGTTTTATTTTACAGATGACAATTACATCGTACGCTAATTACATTATCTCCAGTGTTTGCTGCTGTAAAATATGTTGCAAATAATTTTCGAGCACGTTTTATGATTTTTTTCAGTAGGTGTGCGTATGAATGTGTTTTCTGTTGAAACCGATTTTACGTTTCTACACAAGTGCTTTATTGAGCATTGTAGCGCTTTACCCTCGGTTCACGCTGTGATTATTATTGATAACTTCGAAGTTTAATGCAACTTCAAATATTTTTGTCATTCTTTTTGAGTGAAGTTTTGATTGCCGTGCCTTCATACTATATCTAAATTCTTTTAATTTCGATTTTTTTGGATGTCTGCTGTTACAATATACCCACCATTCATTTAAACTTCAAGGATCGTTTTGAATACTACAAGTTTAAAAATACAAATTTCAGAGGTGGATTTAAGAATATCATGTTATTTTATTTTTAATGCCACGAAGGTAAGATGTGGGTTCATTTGTGAGTTGCTGCTCATAATAACGTTCCGGGAAAATATTCGTTATTATGGGAAACATTTCCGTGAAACACATTCGTTACATATTTTTTAGCGTATATTTTTGTTGCTAATTAATGTAACAAATTATTGAAGCAAAATTCCATGAACATAACAAAGAGTAACGATCATATTGTTGTATATCGTGACAATATACCGTTCTACTTACAATCGTTTAATTTTGGTATATCGGAAAAAAGCATAACATCTAGTAACCAAAGTGATTAGCAAATATCGTGATAAGCTCAAGAGTGACTATAAATGGCACTTATATTTACTTTTATAATAATAACATTGGGCTGTTTTGTACAATTGCAGCATTTTTGTTTCCAATTGTATAGTTGACATACATAGTTCGGATATAGAATCGGACAAGCATTTTTCTGCACATTTGCCAAAAATAAAAGCAACACATCTAACAATAATACAGATAAGATCGGGCATCTTGCTATCACGAATATAATGCGCTAGTTCAGAGCGTCGAGGAGCACATTCATTGGACGACAAGCTGAGTTGAACATGTTACAGCACAGGAAATAAAAACACTTTCTGAACGATCGGAATAATCTGCGGAGGTGCCTTTGTACATTTAAAATATGCCCTATTAAGCTATAAATATAGCCTTTATTCTGCGCTTAACCGAGCTTTAAAAATATTTCAAGAACATGTTTTTGCGATGTTGATGCAATTAAAATCTCAAATTTCATACAATCTCTTTTTTACGATGATAAAATTGTGAGGCCCACGTTGCTCTTGTGTCTTCGGGCAAATTCGTAAACACATTTAGCATGCAGTGAATTGACATGCATGTTGCATGTAATTTGAATATTATAATTTAGCGACATTACAGCCTTACAATGTAACAACGATTTGAAATTAAGCTAACTGGGCATACCTGTGATGAGGAGCGCTTGTTTAATCACAACCCCAAAATGCAATAAAAAAGGAATTCATAGTTTTGATGAATTTCCTCATTTGCATTCCAAATGGAGCCACCATCACTCGGTAATGATGTGCAGCAGCTCTACTCCCCGAGTACTTTCATTAGTGCTCGCCAAATCGGTCCAATGCAAACTGTTACAAAATCCTAGAACTGGTTCGATCAAAGAATCTATCGTCTCTTCTTTTTTTTGTTGTTCGATTGCCCGATGTCTAACGCAGCAAAGATTACACCGAATCATAGAGACTGGCAAAAATTTCAGCAAGTGCCCTGTGGGGGTCAAGGGCAAACAGAAAACGAGCTGATTATTTTCGACTCCCCTGCCAGTGGCTTCGGGCAGAGAGCACCAAACTCGAACGCTCAGACCGCTCATTTGTGGAAGTGCTGCTGAAGCGGATAGGATTGCAAAACTATCCGCAGCACAGTGTGCAATTTGAAAATTAACGAAATTCGATTGTGTAATTAGAACTAGAAATACTCGTTCGCAGCATGGGGAATCGAGGTGCATCACTGTAAGTAATAAGGTAGCGCGATGGTTGAATATCTAACGCGAATATCTAGGCACGGCCAACGGGTACTTAATGGTTTGCTTTGTGGGATTAATTATTGCACAGGCTACGGCTGGTGGTGATACTGTTAGTGACGGCGTTTACTACATGCTCATCAGTTCCGGCTGGCTCGTCCACAGTGACGGTTCTTAATTGCATCAGCAACGCAACGAGATGCACATTCCACGGTACATCCGTACGCATAATGAACGACCATCCGGAACTGCCGTCATACAATCTGACAATGAGCAACTACGATAAGGTGTCGGATATCACCGTGTCGTTCGTCAACAGCGTACTGGAATACGTTCCGCAGCGTGTTTTCGCATCGCTGCCAAATGTTACGGTTATTCGGTTGGTCGCAACACAAACCCGCACCATCGATCAGGATGCTTTTCAAGGTGTAGACCGCATTAGTGCGATAATGATTGCTGAGAATCCCCTAGCATCGCTTCCGCAGAACGTCTTTCGCGGTTTGAGTAAACTGCGCACATTAAAGCTCATCGATCTAGGGCTGGATCGAGTCGCTCCGGAATGGTTCCGCGATCTACACCAGCTGAACTATCTCACCATATCGAAAAACGCTATCCGCACGCTGGACGCAAACGTTTTTGAGCATTGCACGAAAATCTGGAACCTGGACCTGGCGGGAAATGCCATAGAGAGTCTACCGGAGTCCGTGTTCGATTCGCTCAGCGATGTAGAATCCATCAAGTTGAACAATAACCGACTGCAAGACGTGCACGACAACCTTTTCGCCAACACGGGCGATCTGCGCGTGCTGACGCTTAGCAACAACTCGCTAACACTCGTGTCGCCAATCTTGCTAAGAAATTTGAGCAAACTCGAGGAACTTCATCTGCGCTGGAATTATATCGAAGAGTTCCAGCTGGTCTTCTTTCCCTCCATCAGGCCATTTTCGTTGGATCTGCGAAACAATCGATTCACCTCCTTCAACCATACCATGCTCACCGTTTTGGAAAATCTCGATTCCATCTGGCTGAATGATAATCGCATTACCAGTATCGCTCCTGACACATTCCGTGACGCGGTCAACACGACGGTGATTGAGCTTGACGATAACTACCTCGAGGAACTCCCGGAGGAGCTACTGGCGGGACTCACCCATCTGAGGGTGTTTGCGGCAAGCAACAATAAAATAAAATCCGTCCCGGAAGAGCTGTTCCTGGAGAATCTGGAAGTGGAGCAAATACGACTTTCGAATAACTTCATACAAATCCTTCCGCCAAAGTTTTTCGCGGAGCTGCCCATTTTAGTGGAGCTCTATCTCGACCAAAACAATCTTTTGGAGCTACATGAGCATGCCTTTGTGGATTGTCCCAAGCTGCGTCTGTTACGCTTGGGGTATAATCAACTAACATCGCTTCCGGAGCGTATTTTCGAACAGCAGCGAGACAGTATGCAAACACTCGACGTAAAGTCCAACCGCTTCTCGAGCGTAGAGTTCGTGAAAGGCTTAAAGCATCTCGTACAGCTTGATCTAGAAGCAATTATGTTGGAACGGTTGGAGGGTAATGAGTTCGAAGGATTTGCTAACCTAACCCATTTGATGCTGGGCTTTAATCAGCTCGACCGCTTGACTAACGCCAGCTTCCAAGATTTGTACAAACTAAAGATGCTGGACGTCTCAAATAATATCATCAAGAGCATTGATCCACACACATTCGCCGGAACGACGGCGCTGAACGAATTGCATCTCAACGATAATCAACTCGAAACCCTGCCCACCGGACTATTTGCTGCTGTCGGAGCGCTTAAAAAACTCTCACTGAGCAACAATATGATTGGACAGCTTTCCACCGACGTACTGCAAAGCGTACCGATGCTGCAGGAGCTCGATCTATCCAACAACCCGATCACCGGCATCCACGACGAGCTGTTGCATCATTTTTCCGGCATGGAACGTGTGTCTCTGAATGCTGTGCGCGTGCAGCGGTTGGGTAAAAATTTTCTACCCAAGCCAAAGCAGATGAAATATCTGAGCCTAGACCGATGCGCTATTGAGACAATCGACCCGGAAGCGTTCAGGGCGTTTGGTTCGCTAAACCCAGCGGTATTATTTTTACGCGGAAACGAAATAACCACCCTTCCGGAAGGATTATTCCGAACCTCTCGGCTGCTGACGGTTTTAGATTTATCGTTCAATCGGCTCTCAAGGGTAGACTCGAATGTCTTCGCTGTGGAAAATACGCTCCAAGAGCTCTACCTGGAAGGCAACAAGATTAACCAGCTGCGGGAGGGAGATTTTGCCAAGTTTTCCAGCATTAAAGTGTTGAGCTTGAAGGACAACATTATCGACTCGCTACCGGAGGGAGTTTTCCGTGGGTTGAACAATCTGAAGGTTCTGGATGTTGGACACAATAATCTGAAACAGTTGCCTGCAGGCCTATTCGACGACCTGCGAAATTTGGAGTCCATCAGTCTGAATGCGGTGAGTGTGCAGTCACTGGACAGCAATTTATTCACCAATCAACCGAATCTGCAGAGAGTATACCTTCAGGATAATAAGCTGGACCGGCTGGCATTGGATCTGTTCCGCAAAAACGCAAAGATGAATGAGCTAAACATTGCAAACAACTCGTTAACCAGTTTCGAACTAAGCGAGTATAGCCAGTTGAACTCGTCACTGCTTTCGTTGGACGTGTCACACAACCTGCTCGAATCCATCACTGTTTCTTCCGTGTTGAAAGAGTTGAAAGCCTCACAAAACCACATATTCAACGTTTTCGCGATACCCGATGTCGAACCTGCGCTCGTTCGCATTGATCTGTCATATAATCGGCTTTCTTCCATCGAACAGCTGAATGATTTCATACATCTAGAATCATTAGACGTGGCAGCAAATCCGCTCGAGCCGTTGGATTTCACACATTTGGGAGTTTTCTACAATCTGACCCAATTCAACGCCTCCTCATTGGTTGATACAGTGATTAACCTTAACACCGATGGCATGCTATTGCCCACGCTCACCAGTCTGGACCTATCCAACAATGGACTGAATGTTATACCCATTGAATTTTTACATTGTTTTCCCAATTTGGCCAATCTCTACCTACAAAATAATCAACTATATGGGCTAAACTATCAGATATTTTTTGAAACACTACCCTCTCTTCGTGTCCTTGGGTTGGAACACAATTTTGATTGAAGCTTGTAATATTGGAGTGCTGGAAAAATCGTGAACTAGGCGTTACTTTTCGTAAACATGCGTTGAATCATTTATTTTAAGCTGCAATAAACGAAAATGTCAAACTTTACATTAACGAACGCCATCTGTATTAATATAGAATCCAGAATTCACTTGAGAAAACCAACAATATCCAAGAATCGTGATCGTAAGATAGTAAAATGTTCCATTCCACAGTGCATCAAGCAAAATAAAAACAAAGCGCGAATTGTTTGCACCTCAGAATGTTCTGGGAAATGCGCTGTTTCCGTGAGCAAACATCTTTGCCGAACGCTGTTCTTATTGCTCGGGTGGGACATAAAATTAAAAGAGGTAAGAAGAATAAACCCTAAATCTTCCTTTTCTGAACCTACCCGGCACTGTAGCGAGATAAAAAGATGCTTCCAGTACCGGATACAAGGAAAGGAAGACTCAGTGCTCCTCCTTGCGACACGTTCCAATCTGATTTGCTTACCTATCTAAGGCTAAAATCTTTATTCGAGGTGCCTTAATTTCGTTCCGCTTTGCCATGTTTGTCAACAAATTTTAAGCATAAACTCTACCGTTGACTTTCGAGTGTTACTTGTCATAAGGATGCAAAAAATACAGCCCTGTGGAAGGGATGTGCTGGTGTTTTTTTTTTATACCATTATCAACGCTCAACATCAGCGCACAAGTGTCGGTGACGGTAAATGAACTGGACATCTTTAGAATGAAAAACAAGAAAACCTGATGATGAGTAAAGCTCCTCTCTATTTGGGTTAGCTGTCAAGGCGTTGAAGAATGGATTATGTCCCTTTTTGGGCTCGGGTCTACTGAAAGAGAGAGAGAAAAAAAAGAATAATTCGAATGTGGCAACGGTAATAGCGACATTTCTGCAGAATTTTATAGTATGTTGCTCGTTATGACAAATACGCTAAGGTCTTTTATCATACAGGTTATGTTTGTTTCGGCGTTCAGGAGGATTAATTGGTAATGATCCTGGGGCTTTCTAAATCAGTCCATACTGTCTTATCTCAAGTAAAGCAGCGCTGCGGTATTTAAACAACAAGCCTACATTTGAAGTGACATTGAAAGGCTAATTGCCAATAGCACTACCACATTTTTAAGAAAAATTAGAGTATGGTACAATGAATTTTCCCTCGAAAATACCCACATTTTCGTATTAATTCAATACCTATGTCGCTACACGTTACGGCTCATGCTAGCAAAGCATCAAACATGGCTTCATGGCTCGTTAAACAGCCACATGCCAAGTCGTCAACCATCCTACGCGTATCGATTACTTATGATGCAAATTAAGGTGGGAGTGTACGGTGAGGGTATTTTACGCATTTCATCTTAAGAGTTCATTTTTTAACATATGGCACTATATTAAACGTCGTCAATAAGTTAGCTGGTGAGCTCATTCAAGGTGTCAGGTGTTGTGGTAGAAATCACTCATGCTATTTTCATCCCACCAGGAATGTGTAATAATCGTTATGTATGTCATGTCAGCGCATATGAATTGCTTTTATAAGTCTTTGGAACCACATGTCACCTTAATGGAGGTGAAGTTGATATTAATCCAAATGAAAAATTGTAAAAATTGGTTTTGTAGGTATAACGCAGAAATGTAGGGGTGCGGATTTTTCACACTACAGGTACCACAATTCCAACTAAACCTTCTCCATGTATCATAGACAGACTTTGCGGTGTCGGTGGCGGAGAAATCTCACTACTGGCACAAAACAAAAAAGGCCCAAAGAAGATCTTCAGGCGGTCGTTGAGCGAAAGGAGAAAAAGATGATGTGGGAGATAAAAAGAATAGTGGAAGAAAATAACACTTTCATGTAGCGTCCATAAACGTGCTAAAATTGTGCTAATAAATGTGAATTTACGTTTGAGACGACTGAGAACAGGATACCCATGTAAAGAACTCCTCACGTATTGCAAAGATCCCGTTGTCAGTGCCGTAACACGCAACAAGCATACTTTTGTATCAGTTGTTTTTAACAGCCTTGTCCATGTAACGGAATCCTTCTTTTAGAACCGATGCACATAATACACTTGTATGTGACGTACGTGCTGAAATTAAAGTGGAACCAGAGTATTTCTTTGCACGACATAAGTGCTCCTTGAGGTAAAGCATAAGGTAATTGAGGAAGAACAAAAGTTCTGATATTTCTGATAAAAACCAAATAAAACATCTGAAGAAATTCTATTTCTTAACGTCAAAGCGAAACTGGCATCCATCGATAATCTTATCAGTGTAGACAAATGTGTGTATAACATCAAGTTTAGAAGAAAACATTTTCCAGCAAATAAAATTAGACTAGAAATAGTTCTCAACATTTTTTTGACAATTGACAATTGATCCATTATGTATTGATCCATGTACGACAACTTTCTCAGCTTGTAACAGTGAAGACAACGTCATAAACCTTACTATGAGTCCGACATTTGACCATGCGAATAGATTGCGTCACGAATTTTATGTATGCAAATGACCAGTTGTTCACTAGAAAGTCCAATATTAAAAGAGTAACGTGTGGGTTATGGCCGATTGTTGTAACATCTTATTGTATCTGATGAAAACCAAGTATCAATGATACTGTTGGGAATAATATACAACCATGTGACGTGTAAAGATCACCGGTTTTGAAAGAAAATTATAAGATCGTCCATGCGAGAGACATGCGAACATGTCTTAAAAACGTGTAGAATTACAAGCGTAAATCTTTCCGGTTCACACAATTTGTGCGGAAATTGAAACGTAAATCTTGTACGACGCGGTGACAAAACCTTCAGCTTTCCCTTCAACCCAAGCATCAACTGCTTTGGTGGACTTATTCACCGCTTAAACCGGTGAATATTGTAAAACATGCCATCACGAAGACTGTCGTGCGGAAAGCAAACGACGGCAAACAGGAAAACATCATTTACCCAGTGCTTGAGCTGTTACTCGTTCGCACACTGTTACGCACAAAACTAACACATAATAAAAAAAAAAACACCTTGCAAACTTTAACGACACTCGCCGGAAACAGAGCTACCATCGGTGCTAAGGGCGGAAAGGACAGTTCTGTAGAAATAGAAAATCAAACAGATGTTCCGAATAATGTAAACGATGTGATATGTTGTGTCAAACTGGCCGGAGCCTGAATTCGAAAAAAACTCCCTACTTAATTATACGTAAATCACTGAACGAAAAACATCACTATGCGACAGCGTCGTCAACGGAGCCTACACCGGACCCCAATTAGTGTCGAAACATTAGGCGAATGATCGTAGCTGTGGAAATTGTGCCTTGGAAACGGATCGGTGGATCTCCCCAGTGGCAATGTATGCTACAGCCGCCATACAAACTACATTCTCAGTTTGGGTGTAACCCCAGTGGCAATGTATGCTACAGCCGCCATACAAACTACATTCTCAGTTTGGGTGTAAAGTCGTGCTCACTTGCAGAAAAAAGTGAGAATGTAGCATATACATCCGAACGCGGCTGTAGTATGGTTGCGTGACATTTTCTTCGTTTTCTTTCGCCCGTTTTCGCCGTGGCGGCTGGATAACCCGAAACGCGTG